>APFE030258391.1:170401-194548 GCA_000404065.3 Pinus taeda
ATGGCCAACTCTCTAGGACTACTTTGATTGCATCATCTGTTTCCAGGTATGGAAGATCAAACCATTTTTTTTTATTGCATCATTTGTTGCCAGGTATGGAAGCTCATACCATTTTTTCTCGAGGTCCTTCCACACTCGGATGGAGACACAGTGGAATATTGCTTTGAACTCCACATATCTTGACAACTACTCAAAGATAGTTGGGGATAGCCTCGTCTTGTGGTTTATCGTGGCGCGGATGCTTGCATCCATCAACACCCAAAATATTTTCACGTCTGTGACCCTTGCAGCATCCTTGGTGGCCCAGAGTGAAGCGAACTTCGCTGCTTCTGGTAGATCTGACGCGACCGGAGGAAACTGGCTATCCTCTGGTAATTCCCATGCAACCAACACAATTGAGAGTAAGAGCTAGGCGTAATGGAATGTCTTACTCTTGTCTTGTGCTTCTCTGCAGTTCACGAGTAACTCGCCACAGAGATAGTGCGCCCAATTGAATTGTACGCCCTCTGCGCATTGGGCCGCTAATGACACCACAGGTGCCGACACTTCATCTGCACGACACTTCCTCATGATTTTCTCAGCCAAAATCTGGGTGGCGACCTTAACCGTGGGGTCGGTTATGCTTCTAGCAATTGAGTATTCACACGATTTCTTGGCGAACTTGAATTAATCCTTCATTCTTACAGTGAGGTTGCGCTCACCCATATTTCCGCCAAATGCCATGGACGAATTCAACCCTAAATGTGGTAGAACATGACCCTATGGATCAACATATATGTGATGGGTATCAGTTCTCTTAACCACAGGTACCCATTGTGCACTAAGCATAACAACTGTTTGATCACCATCAGGGTTATGGGTGCGCAATGGTAATGCGGCACCCATAGCACGTTTAACAGTCCTGCCTTATCCACCCCCTTTATCCATCGTCGCAGCTCCAACATGGTGACACCAGAATTCTTATAAAACATACGGTTCATAAAGGTATCAGTCGTCATGTGGGGGAATATCTCTGTGTCCACCAAGTCCCAATCCTCAAGCTTAAGACCGGGAATGCACACTAAGCACGACCCTTCAAGCATGATCTGGTCTGGTAGAAACGGGGTATTTAGCATAAATTTCCCCACATCCGGGTCCTTTGAGACCTTCACCTTACCCTAGCGGGGAGGGATGTACTCTAGTATCTTTAAGATAGGGTCTACACCCTCTATGTCAATGTCCTTTGTGCCCATATCCATATCTTCGGTGCCCTCCTCAGATTCTAAATCTGCCACCTTACCTTTCTCCTGCGCGGTGGGCTTTTCCTTCTTCTGGTGCTTTCTTGGAAACTCACACACCGGCTGTGTTGTTTTCAGCTTATCCTTCTTTGTCTTGGGACCCTCTTTGGGTAGCATAGGCCTTGGCTTAGTCGACCTCTATGATTTTGGCACTTCCGCAGGCATTTCCACACTCACAACCTCCGGGGTAGCTCCCTCAGATGCCATTGATCCTATATCACTTGTGGTTTCCACAAGCGCTGACATGAATCCAGTAATAAGCTCCTGGGTTGCTTTAGGCAACTTTTCAAATACTGAGCTAGCCACTAAAGCCTCGAAATAGTTAGGGTTCATGCGTGCCTGATAGCTCAACACCTCAATTCTCAGAATGGAAAGTGTTTTTCGTTGGGTGGTCATCTGTAATTTATAAGCAAGTTTGAATTTGAATCCGACTGTTCCCCCCAAAATTCGCTCACAAATGCTATATTGGCAGCATATTATCACATATATCACTCTTAAATTCTGACTTAAATGCTTCCCCCCCTAATCCATTTAGTTGTTTTCCCACTGTCAACTCATGAACAGTGACCATAACGGTCACTTTTTGGCTGCCCTGCGCAGTCTCTCATCCTATAGTGTAGCTCCCTTCGCGCTTCTATCGATACTGTGACATTCCTCCCTTCCGCGCAGTTCCCCAGTCAAGTAGCTCTAAAACCCAGGCAGTGTAGTTTATAGTCTCGCACCTCCTTTCAGCTGCCTGGAGCGCTAAGACTGTGCCTCCACCATATAGTCATCTGGGCGGATCCATAGTGTATGGTTTCAATCGGCTGCCATTTACCTTCCCTAGAAATGGATCTCCATTCAACTTCACCAGCTGAACTTCTCCACCATTGCTAATCTCCTTAATGACATAGGGCCCCAGCCAATGCATCCAAAATTTTCCTGGAAATTTATCAAACTTGCTGTCATATAATAATACTAAATCATTTACCTTGAAGGTGCGCAGTTTGATGTGGCGATCATGCCATGCCTTTTTGCGCTCCTTTTGAACTTGTTGATGGAATCTAGCCAAAAACCTATCTTCTTCCAACTTTGTAAGTTGCATAAGCCTTTCTTCCAGGGCTTCGTGATCCACCATTCCTGTGAATGCCGCTATGTGCAGACTAGGTACAATGTACTCCATCAAAATCACAGCTTCTACACCATAAACCAGCCTGAAAGGCATTTGTTCATTCATCTTTTTGCAAGTCGTCCTGTAATCCCACAGCACTATGGGTACGCGCACATCCCAGTCATTTCTTTGTGCATTGTAAACCTTCATCAGTGCATTCTCCAATATCTTATTAAACGCTTCCACCATACCATTAGCCTGCGCGTGATATGGCGTACTCTTCTGATGACAAACCTAGAACTCCTCCGTCAACGTGTTGATCATCTCATTAAGAAAATGCGTACCGCGATCGCTCATCAAAATCTTCGGGCAACCAAATCTAGTTAGTACGTAATCAAATATGAACTTTGTTGCGGTTTCCCCTATACTGTCCTTCACTAGCTATGCCTCTACCCATCTGGTCAAATACTCAGTCGCGGTGATGATGTACCACACACCTGTCTTCTTTCCTAGAGGTTGAATTGGTCCTACAAAGTCAAGCACCCACTTTTTGAATCGTTGTACTGACATCTGCGGATTCAGAGGCATATCATCCCTCCATGATGGCCTACCCATCCCCTTACATGCATCAGATGCCTTACAATAAGCCTTTGAATCCTTATGAAGCATCAGCCACCATAGCATAGCACGTAAAATCTTCTGCGTTGTAGCTTTTCCTGCATAATTTCCTCCCACGGCTCCTCCATGATCTTCATCAAGGATGTTGTTTCGTTCAAAGTCAAGTACATAACGTCGCAAATTTCATCCAAGCCCATTTTATATAAATGTCCTACAATGACAGAAAAGTCTGTTGCACGCACCACTAGCTCCTTCTTTTTTTTACTAGTATACCCTTCTGGAGTCGTCCTCATCGTCAGGAAGTGTATGATATCTGCAAAATGATTGTCTACATCATGTACTACAAAGAGTTGTGCGTTAGGTAGTCCTTTCTCAAAATTAGTAGGCTCCTCTCCTGTTTCAATGCGCGATAGATGATCCGGTCCAGTATTCAATCGTCCTGGCTTCACAATAACTTCAAAATCGTATTCTTGAAACAATAATAGCCATCTGCATATCTTCCCCCCCAACACAGGCTTGTTCACCAAGTACTTTAATGCAGAATGGTCTGTATACATCTTGAAGTGTCCGCCCAATAAGTAATGTCTAAACTTCTGAAGCGCGTACACCATAATTAGCCCTTTGTGCTCTGTCTTTGAATAGTTTTTCTCAGCTTTAGACAATTTTCTACTGGAAAACGCTATAGGGTGATCCAACACTCCCTCACCGGCCTGTGTCAGTACTGCCTAAAGCACAATACATGGCGTGTCCACATGCACATGAAATTCCTTCTTCCACTCCAAGAAGACTAGGATCGGTGTGGTGACCATATTTTCCTTCAACACATCTAAGCTTTGCTAACACTCTTCATTCCAACATAACATAGCATCCTTCTTTAGCGGCTTCTCCATCGGTACAGTAATCTGGGCATAGCATTTGATGAACTTTCTATAGTATCCTGTAACGTTGCGCGCAGTTGTTTCCCACTTCTTAGTGCCTCCAAATTAATTATGACCATGATCTTTGCATGGTCTACCATCAAGCCTTGTTTGCATACCACATGACCCAACAAGATCCCAAAAGGGACACAAAACAAGCATTTCTTCAAATTGAGCGCGATCTGGTACCTCTGGCATGTAACCAACATGAAGCATAGAATAGCTACACAGTGCTTCACCATCCCAAATACTATCCAATCATCAAAATATACTTTGAGAAACTTGTGGATGCAGTCCTTAAAACCACGTTGACTACCCGCGAAAAGATTGTCAGTGCATTCTTCAGTCCAAAAGGCGTCACAGCATACTGAAAGCATCCCCATTTAGTCGCGAAAGTCGTCTTACTTCTATCCTCTGGCGTGATCTTGATCTGATGGTACCCAGAGAACCCATTAGCAAATGAATACGCTTCCTAACCGCCAACATTATCCAGCACCTCATTAGTGAATGGAGTTGGAAAGGGATCATGTACGCAAGCGTCATTCAACTTCCTGAGATCTACACATATCCTTATTTCATCCTTCTGTTTCTTGTCCTAAACTACCATTAGGCTTACCCAATCAGACTCTTCTACTGGTTTAATGATTCCTACCGCAAGCATTTTATCCAACTCTAAGTGGACCCTTTCTTCATACTTCGGATTGAGGCGGTAAGTCCTCTGTTTGATTGGATTCACGTCTGGTTTCAGTGTAATTTTCATCACCCCCAGGTCTCCTATTATCCCCTTTAGGTCTAAGAACTTCGTAGGGAACAAGTCCTGGTATTCACGGAGCAATTCAGCAACCTTATATACTGTTGTGTCATCCCAGTAGTCCCCAATCTTTGCAAACTTCAACTCTGCCTCTGTCCCAATGTTCACTTGTTTTGTTTTTAGCAGCGCGATGATATTTGGATTTTCAATTATCCTTCAACTTCACGGTGACCTTCAGTCTCTGGGATGTTAATGTTCCTCAGGTTCTCGTCTTCTTCTTCGACAGTCATATTGTAGCACTCCGGCATGTGGCTCAGCTGGGTGGTCCAATCTGCTTGAATTAAGTCCAAGGGATCTGGTGGTACTCTGAAGATTACTGCCTTAACTTCCTGTAATGCCTCATTAATATTCTCAAACCCATCCTCAAAGCTAAACGTCAGCAAGAATCCCTGTCGCAAAACATCCCATTCTTAGCTCTTAATCCCTTTCGCAAAACGTTCCGAGCACATATTCTTCAACTTCCCATCAAACCCGACCCCACACAGAGGATCACGACATTTTTCAGGGTACTACCTTCAGACAGGGGCACAAAGAGAATGATTGATATCGTTTCATATCCAGATTCTAGACCAGTGAGGATCTTTGGGACCTCATCCCACCACATGAGACCTTAGCAGCAAAACCATCTCAGATCCGTCCCTAGGAGACGGACTAGGTCCTCCAGACCTCAATAGTGTGCAAACTCCCCTAGACAACGAGTTAGTGGACAGTGGGCACCTCCCACTGCCCCTTCATTAGGCCAGCAAACTTTGTGGAATTTTTTTTAGTGTTCTTTAGCCAACCTCGGATGTTAGGAGAGATGGGTCTGATCCTCAGACCCATTAGCCCCTAGATATTCTCTATCAAGGCATTCCATACATTGTATCTTTTATGTTCCTGCATTGTACCTTTTATATTCATGCATTGTATTTTTTTTTATAGGAGACTGTTTGGTTCTCCCACACTTTGTGGACATCATTGTACTCAACAGTTCCTTTGACATATTTTGTGGTCATTAGTTGGACATAAATATAATTATCGTATCTTATCTTATCTAAAATTGGCTCAAGGGTAATTAACTGCAAGAAAGCTTGCAGTGAAATCAATCTAAGGTTGGATGGAGAGTTGAAGTCTCAATCTCATTTGTCGGATATTTCTTCATAAGTTAAGTGTCTACTTGTGTTCATGTGTAAATGGATGCAATGTGAATGCTTATTATTGTTGTTATAATGTATATGCCAATGATGAGGAATGTCTATTTTCCTATGTAATTGATGGGAATGTATGTTCTTGTGTTTAATGATGGGTTTGTTACTGGGTTAATTGCTATGACACAAGAGATGTGTGAGATCTTTATTTAATTGGGTAATAATTCTTGCATGGAACTGATTGTGTTAGAAAATCCCTGGGTTGTTAAATCTTTTAAATGGATTGTGACTTTATGAGTGACTATAATAAAAGGAATATTTAATTTCCATTCAAGCTCACGAGGGACAATTTAAGTGTGTGGATGTGTGCATGCCTATATATATATATAGTGTTTAGTGAAGCTCAAGGGAGGATATATATGTGTATGTTTGTGTGTGTGTGCGTGTGTTCAGGAGGGATTCGCAGAGGCTAAGTATCGAGAGCATTCCCTACTGATTTATGTAGAAATAACTAGAAATTTGCAGTTGCTAATGACTAAAGACTAAAAGCAATATACACGAATTTCTTCTCCTCAATCTGCGGAAGGGAAAACATACAATAAAAACACATGCAATCATTCAATCACGAGGAATGCAGCCTTTTTACTGGGGAACCCAATTAGGAAAAACCCCTCCTATGTTTGTATTGTATCATATGAGAATATAGATCTATTACAATGACAACTTCAATGCTTGAAGCTCAATCTGCACTGCAATACTGATATCCTCCTCCTGAGTCTGCTTGGCAAATACTTAGCCAAAATAGGCCTCCTACTTCCTCTTATTTCCTTGCGAAGTTCCTGCTCCTAAAGAATAGGAAAAAATCTTATTTTCTTGTGCAATCCAAAGAGAATTCTTCACCTGCTACATGCAAACTTTGAACACTCAAAAATATACAATAATGTTTACACTGATGCCTTTTTTCCTCCACTCAACTAGGCAATTCGAATTGCATGCATGACTAGGGCCATTTTTAGTAAATTAACTAGTTCACTGAGAGATCGATGACTTAACAATAGTTACGACTACTCAACTAAACTCCTATTGACTTTATTCATGACTAGAGCTCAGTTAATTGAGTTTCACTAACTCCACTAGGTTGCTAGATCTTAGCAATCAACTCATGCTCAACTCTACTTATTGCCAACAAACTCGAATTAACTTACTTAACTAAGTGACTTGGCCATGTCACTCCTGCTAACTGCAACTCAAGTCATCATGTTGATTTGGAAATTTGAATTTCTCCATTTGACTAAGGCACAAGTCAAATGAAGTCTTTTCTTAGTACAATTTAACAGTATATATACATATATATTGGTCGCCTGTAATTTTCTAAGTGTCGAGGAGTAGGACCGATGGCAACTTCCATCATATAATGAGCAAGATTCTCGTTGTGTCCCTAAGAGATTTTGTTTGTAACTTGCCTGATGAAAGGGGGCATCATTGGGGAAGAGAAGTCAACATGATGTCATCTTGGGATGTTGGACCTCGGGATCTCAGGAGAAATGGAGAGCACACATGAGGAAGGGTCGAGAGACAAAAAATCCTCACTCCACAGTGGATGTGAATATATTTAATCGTCCCACCTCGAGGTCTCATACTTGGTGTTTGCACTATGCTGCCAAAGGGAGCCTAAGGATGAGAATGTTATAATGGTGAGGGGCCATAAAACACGTTAAGCTCATGGCCTTGTGGGCCCTAGCCGAGTATGACATGGCATATGACTTGGAGCGGCACAAAGGAACCAAGTGGGTGCCACATGGCAGAGCCCACTAATGTAACAAAATGGTTATTAGCTAAATCTTTTAATGGCCAAAACTTTTCATATGTAAGTTGGATCGAGATAAAATTTATGCCGTTGGGAAGCTCTTACAATGGAGAACGCAATGGTGGTGTTATTTTTTCTATTCAAAGAAGTTAGAAATTGAGAAATTTTGTGACCCCATTTTGCATGACATGACTATGGAGGTTGGGTTAAATGAAAGTAACACCTCCCACTAAGCTAGTTTAAGCTAAGGTGGTGCAAGAGAGTGTTACACTCTAGTAGATTGAAATATGTTTCGTGCACAAACAATGTGCTTTTACCTTTGTTTCATGACTCAAATTGTCTTTGAATACCACCTTGCATTAGAGACACAATTACACATTGATTACAGAATCGAGAGCTCCCTTATAGTTCCATTCACTTTCATTAATCTTGGTGTTAACTTTATAGCTTTTATAGCTAAGTTTGCCAAAGAATTTTTCATCGTGTTGAGCTTCATGAGTACGTTCTTAACATAAAAACTATTGATTATGGAAAAAAAGTATTTATTATGTACTTGAATAGATAACTCAGTCAACTATATGTTAGATAGATTCCAAGGAATACTTTTATGGTTATAATTAACATATAAAACCTCTTTATATAAATTTGTACAAAACTTTGTTCGTAAAGGTGTAGCTCATTTGACAAAACATGTAAACATGTTATGCAAAAATTTATACGGTTCTTATTTCAATCCCCAGATCAATCCGTGTCCATATTTCAATCCCCTAATCAATCTGTGTCCATATTAGGTGCAGCATGGTGGACCTAATGGTTATCATTATGGTTATAATAATAGTTGAAGAAATTAACTTTGTACCTATCTATTAAAAATATATATATATATATATAATCAATTTATATACAAATTTAATTTCAATATATTTAATATTTACTAAAGAAAACAATATTTTTACTTGTTAATTTTTGTTAAAATAATAAAAACAATATATTAAGTAAAAATGATTATCAATACTATGGTTGTTTAAATTCTTAGCACACGTTTAATCTTTTCTTTTGAAAGCCTTCAAACATTTAAAAAATAAAATAAAATTATGTCATGGGTGAGCTGTAGTGTATACCACATAGAACAAAATTGAGACTGAAGAAAAAGAGGGGCCGGAGAAAACATCAAAATTGATAGCAAATTAAGAATAAAGAAAAAGTAAGGCGAAAACACAAAAACTGATCAAAATTGATAGCAAATTAAGAGTAGAGAAAAAGTAAGGCCTTGCAATAGATGAAAACACAAAAACTGAGACAGCTTACTAGCTCCAAAGAGGGCAGCGAAATGGGCAAATACAGAATGAAACAGAAAAGAGAATATATCTAACCAGTTTGTCAGAGAGAAAAAAGGAGTCCTATTTTATTTCAGATTGACATTGTTGATTGATAACTTAATATAATATTTGTTGAGGGATTATCTAGATAAGAAAGCTTATAATTAAAACTATTATAAGAGTTTTCGTTTAAACTTTACATACTATATAGGAAAGTAAATTTAGGTTTAATGGATAAAGATACTTTTCTTACAGTGTAAAGTGTAATTAATTAATTAATTAATAGATGAAATAAAAAAATTTGAACATTCAAAATCTGGTATAAATTTTTAAAAATCATAATTTTTAAGTGGATTAATTTGTAATGATCAACTTTTTACCCTCGAACTCTTCACACTTACTGGGTCCTGAAGTACCTTTTGGCTAAGGCAATGGAACAAGTCGCTGCAGAAATGGTGGAGATGACTCAGGAATCGATGGCAGCAAGAAAGGAGATGGCCAATGTGGAAGGTATAATGCGTCAACAGAATGAACAGATTAAGGAGATGCAGGAGATGCTGAAGGAACTGGTAAAAGCCAAAGACAACAATGAAATCAAAAGGGGAAGCGCGGAGATTTAAGAGGCTAGTTAACTCTCTTTTTTTTATTTTTGATGCCAATGCTCTGTTTTTGGGAATTTGATTGCATGTCTAAACATCCTGTAGTGAAGATAGGTCTTTTAGTAGATCTTAGAAAGAACAGTTTCTGAAAACATTCTGATTAAAAAGGTTCAATGTCGTGTAAGTTTTTTATGACAGTATGTAAAAAGAAAAACAGTAACAAATGCTTGATGAAGAAGAACCAACAGATCCGGTTTCCCATATAAACCGATTGAGGTTCCTTAGTATGTATTTTTCAGTTTACTGTAGATAATAGAAATGCCTTAGCTTACAAAAAAAAATTGTAATGATCAAATATTCCAAAAAAATTTCAAAATGTTCAAAATACTAAATTTATTTATAGATTCAAAAATATATTTTAAAAACAAGAACTCACACTTCCACTGTGAATTGTCTAACCACAACCAACCACAAAAATACCACACCTCTCTCCCCACGGGCCCACCCCATAATAAAACTAAATCCAATTTACAAAATAATACTCTAATTTGTATGTACCAAAGTGACTTCAAAAATTTTGAAATGCCGTATCTTATCCACAAAAATACCACGATTCTCATGCAACAAATGTAGAATGCCGTATCTTATCCACAAAAATACCACGATTCTCATGCAACAAATGTTCAGCGACACTTAGTGAAAACCTTTCTAAATAGATCTTCCTGCAATTCAATGTCTCCAAATGCAAATCCAGCACATGGAAACAAAGCCCTGTCAAAAGCCGTAATAACAATTTAATTAACATTTTCTCTGTAAACAAAGGGGCACAGCAATGAGGGACACTTGCAGTATTTAATATTTTGTATTTCAAAACAAAACCAGATAGTTCATGTATACGTTGAAGATTACTGTGCCACAAACAAATGATCACTTTTAAGGAAGTTCTTGATAGTTGCTAACAAAACTTGTTCAGACAATCCACTTGACATAAGAAGGGAAGATCTTTAATTTGTTATAAATCGATGAGCTCTGTGAGGACAGCAACCACAACCAAAACCTGAACTATCTGGTGATATCTTTTCAGAGTTTTTATACAGCCCATCCACCAGATGCAAAGGCCTTTTGACATGGATGTTCAGACAAACCACCTGGATATAAGAAAGAAAGATCTTTAATTTGTTATTATCAATTAGCTCTATGAGAACAGCAATCATAACCAAAACCTGAACTATCTGGTGATATATTTTCAGAGTTTTTATACAGCCCATCCACCAGAGGCAAAGGCCTTTTGACATGGAAATACTGGTTGTTTCATCCAATTTGAATCAATCAAGTCCCTTGGCATTCATTTCCATCATGAGATTGCGTACTCTTTGCTCTTGGCCTGGTTTGCTACAAACTCTAATCAAACATCTATAATTACTTGAATCCAGTTTGCGATCCTTTCCACTGTGCTGAATCAGGAATGAATATGCCGCGTCAAACCCTTTGATTTTAAAGAGTTTACCAAGAATATGGGTGTAAGTACAACATAAAGGCGTAATCCCTTCTTCTTTCATTCTATCAAACAGCTCAAGGGCGCTTTTGATTCTCCCTGAATTGCCAGCACCATAAATCAATATGTTATATGCAATTGCATCTGGTTTGTAGCCCACATTATGAAATCTCCGAAGAAATTCAACAGCCTCTGCAAACTGTGCCCTATTGCAAAGTACACTTAAAACAATATGATAGCATATGGAATCTTGAGGACAATCTTTCATCATCTCAAAAATGCCATGAACCTTATCCATCTGGTTCTCCTCACAGTACACATGTATAAGTGGCCTATAAGTCTGCATCCTCGGAGCACAATCAGTATTTTCCATCTTTTCCACCGCAGCTAAGGCTGCACTGATATGATTTTTTTCACACAGAGCCGCAATGAGCATTTCAAAAGCATACCTTCTGAGAGAAAGGCCCAGCTGCTCCAACATTTCCATTACTTCATTCAGCGTATCCGGATCATCGTGCCAGGCAGTGGCGAAAGAAAATGTTCTGGCAGAATAATTGCAATAATTAGGTAACCTCTCTGACAAAACCCTCCGCAGGGTTTCAAAGTCCTTCGAGCGGCCGAGAATATTGACAAGCTTGTCAGAAGTTGAAGTGTCGTTTTGGAACCCTGGTTTTCGTTCGGCCCATTCAAAAAACCTCAGAGCCGAACTTGGGGAACTTATTTCATCCAATACCGTATGAACTAGTTCTAGAGTTAACTGAATCCTCAATTGAGTTAGGGTTGCTTCCATGTGTTCATCGCCATTTTCAAGGACTTGACATATTTCTTTTGCAGCATCCACCACCGCCCATCTATTGTTTTCTGGGCTTCCGTAAGTTTTGCTTACATCCGACGAGGCGTATTTCTCTTCTTTGTCCCGGCTCAGGACTGCATCTGTTGAGTAAAATTTATGGCCCGACATGAGGGCTTGAGAACAAGGAAAGCTCTTGCCTTTGTGGAAGGTTTTGGGGGACATGGGGTCCGGAATTTGGAGCCATTCCGCTGATGCAGATGTCCATTGTTGAGGAATCAGCTGGCTTCTTGAAAATGCTCCCCTGACAGAGGCCAGTGCTGCACGACGCAAGCAAGCCTTGGCCTGCATCTGCAAGAATCCTTTGTGCAGTTGAAAATTGGAAGGAGTGGAGTTTGGAAAAGTGAGGGGTGGGGTTTTTGCTGGTAGGGTTTAAGGGAACTTCGGTTCTCTCTGTCCCATATTGCCATTCCGCATTTCCTAAGAACTCAAGGGTTCTTAGAGGTATAGAAAATTTGAGAGGATACATTTCATTTATGAAAAAAAGACAGGAAAAGAGATTACTATTGAAATTTTGAGAAATCAAATAGTTTTAATTTAAAAAATAGCAAAAGTCTTTAAAAATTAAATAAGTTTTTATAATTTTTAGAAAATGTGGGATATTTATACTATTCTTTAATAATTTTATTATTTTAAAAATTATATTTTGATTAAGTATAATTGTATTTATGTATATATAATTGGGTCTCTAATGTATTTTAAAATTATTTTTGGTTGGCTAAGTGTTTGTATTTTTCGGACCTAAGAAAACATGTTAAAAGCCCAAGATTTAGAAGCATTTGGTAGGAGTGAAAGTTTACCTCTGTATAGACCACCAACGAGTAATTACATTACAGGTGGTGTGGTTTTCCTTGAATAATAGTAATGAGTCAACTTGCATTTGCAAATAGCAACCATTGATGGTCATCCGCATTGTTGGGTTGACAACCTAAGTTTTCATAGGTTTCCCAATGTGTGTGTGTGTGTGTGCATGTGCGTGTGCGTATATTGTTAGCATTTGATGATTAGTTTTTTAAGAATTAATAAGATTCAAAAATATTCTTATACTTTAAAATAAGTATGGGACTCCAAAATTTTATTCAAGTACATATCTACATTTGGATTTATCTTTTCGCTTTTGTGTCATTATAGAATTTATAGAAAGGGTATCTTCTTATAAAAGGACCTTTGAGGTGAAAGAGTATTATCTTGGGTAACATTAATGGTTTCAATATTGATCCAATAAATATTTCATTGATTCTCCAATAGCCACCATCGAAGAAGATTCAAGTGTTGCAAAGCTTACAGGGAACGGCCAATTACCTATGGTAGTTCATTATGTAGTTTTACCATGTTGCACACTTACTCAATTCATTAGACATTGACCAAATCACAATTAGCTAGGGCACGCTTTTGAAGAGATCAAGCTCATAGCTTTTACTATTCTAGCATTTTCTTTACTTGATATTCATCAAGCCTTTGATGTCAGGGTGTATGCCTATAGACATGCCATAGGTGCACTTTTAATGCAGCTTTGAAAACATGTTGCGTACCACTCCTAGACTTTTTCAATAGTTTAATCTATAAACTTGCATTGAAGACATTGTTTGTTCATATACGACACTATCATCTGTAATGACCATAAATCTCTCTAGTTTCTCTAGGCACAAAGGAAGATTGGTAATGTTTAGCACGTGAAGTGGATCACATATTTCAGATTTAATGTTGTGATTATGTACCAAAAAGGAAGCATAAACAAGCATTTAAATTTCCTCTTAAGACCTTTCAAATACATACTTTTTTTGCAGTGACAATAATAATTGTATTGAAGAAAAGATAGGGGGTTGTGTGTCATGACCCAAGTGCCTTAAAAATGATAAAAAAAAATCAATGAATACAATCCACTTTCAAGGGGAAACCTTTTGTTGCAATGAATCCAATATAATAGAGAAGATGAGATTATCGTAAGACTAGATCTTCTTGGTATTATATAGGAGACAATGGTACAATTATAATAAAAGGGTACAATGAAATATTATAGCTAACCTACTAATTTAACAATAGAAATGTAATAACTCAATATATGGCTCAATAAGGGTTTTAATGCTTAACATGCCCCTCCCCTTTAAACAAGTGTTTTCCTCAACACAGTGACAAACAACAAGTGTTTCTACATGAATAACTTATATTGTCATGTTGCCTCTTCCACTAGTAGGTCCTTTCATTTGATGAGGTACTCCATAATTGCTCAATTTAGCAGCTACGTAATCCTTGTTTCAACGATTGTTTCTAGTTCTTGTATGATTTTCCCTTCTTTATTAATCTCAAGTAAAATAGTTTAAACTAGGGTCTTGACATCAATTACCTTATTTAAGCAAGAAACATGGAAGGTTGGATGTACATGTGAAGATGGAGGAAAATCCAATTTGTAAGCCATACTTCCAATCTTCCACAACACCTTATAAGGGCCATAATACCTAGGAGTTAATTTATTGTCCTTCTTTTGTTGCTTTAGGACATCTATTTATATTATTGTGGCATCAAAACTACCCAATCTCCCGCTTCAAATTCATTTTCACTATGATGTTGATATTCTTGTTGTTTCATCTTATTTTTTGTTATAACCAAGTTGTCCTTCAATATTTTGAGAATCTTTTGTTGGCTTTCTATGTGGTCCTCTATTGCTTGAACATTTGTAGTCCTTTTCAAGGGTGATGTGATGGATGGAAAATGATATCCATAAAGTGTCATAAATGGGAACATTTTTAATGCAGTATGGAAGGATGTGTTATACCACAATTATGTCAAGGGAAACCACTTGACCCATTATATATGTTTATTGGATACAAAGAAACAATGGTATCCTTTTAATGAAATTTGAAAGGACGTGTTGTACCAACATTATGCCAAGGGAAACCACTTGACCCATTATATTAGTGTATTAGATGCAAAGCAATGATGGTATCCTTCTCACAAGCGTTCACAATCTCAGTTTTCCCATAATATTGAGGGCGGTACGATGAGCCGTGAGACAATTGAGTAACAAAAAAAAAAAATAGTCCAAAAATTTCAAGTGAAGATTGGAGCTCTATCTCCTATAAGTATTTTCAAGATTCTATGTAGCTTTTGGACTATTTCCATGAATGTATTCATTCTAATTTATTTAAAAGGATAAGAAAGAGAGAAAAAATGGGCATACTTTGTCAATCGATCTATCATTACCATAATGACATTATTTCCTTCAAATTTGGGTAAACCTATAATAGAATCTATTGAAAATTATTCACAACATTGACTTCGTAAGGCTAATGGTTGTAGAAGATATGGGGGTCTTGATTGTCTCTCCCTTATTCTATTCACAAACCACACATTTCGCCACAAACTGTTAAACACTAGGTTTAAAAACAATGTTATGTAAGCTCTCAAGAACCCTAATTGTCACCTATAGGAAAAGTGTGCAATTCCAAAAGGACCTTTTGTTTGAGTTGGGATTCTTACATAAATATAAGCGATCTTGATACCACAACAGATCATTATTCCATGCAAATTTATCTAATGCATTTGGGTCCTCTTGTAGTTGTTGAATAATCTTGCATACCTTTTGATATTGATTCCATTCTATTGTTACTTCTACCACACAATCAGATTTTGGAATAGTAATAACACATAATAAACCCTCTGTTTCTTTTTCTTTCCTTGAAAGTGTATTTTCCACCATATTGTGTTTTCCTTTTTTGTTGATAGTTTCAAATTCATAACCTAGAATATTTGTAACCCATTTTTGTTGTTCTTTTAAAGATAATCATTGCTCCAAGGAGTACTTTAAACTATCACAATCTATTTTTAGTTTAAATTGTCTTCCTAATAGGTAAGGGTGTGTTTTTTAAACCAAATGTAGTATGGCTAACATTTCTTTTTCATAAATAGGTTTGAGAAATGTATTTCCTTTAATTTGGATGCTTTCAAAGGAGAAGGGCCTTCCTTCTTGCATCAAAATTGCACCAGTGCCATGGCCTAAGGCATCATAATCCATAACAAAGTTTTTTGTGAAGTTAGGTGTTGGGCAAGAGGTGTACACATTGCCTCCTTAAGTTTTTCAAAGGTTTTGGTTGCTTGTTATGTCCAAAAACTTGTTTCCTTCTTTAAGAATGTTGTAATAGGTGCTACTATTTGACCATAATTCTTGAAAAACTTGGGTTAATAATCTATTAATCCTAAGAATCCTTTAAGTCTCTTCAAGGATTTTGGGATTTTTCATTCCATCATAGCTAAATTAATTTTGATACGGTCCACTTCAACACCTTCATGAGATATAATATGACCCAAATATTCCACTTCTTGAACCCCAAAGAAAAACTTGGAAGTCTTTGCATATAGTTGTTTCTCTTCTAATAGTTTTAAGACCATGACAGCATGTTGTACATGCTCTTCTCAATATTTTCTATAGATTAGTATGTAATTAAAAAACACTAGCACAATTTTTCTAAGAGCATATTGAAAATAGAATTCATCAATCTTTGAAATGTTGAAGGTGCATTAGTAAGTCCAAATGGCATCACCAAAAACCCATAATGACCTTCAAGTGTTGTAAAGGTTGTTTTGGGAATGTCTTCTTGCCTCATTCTAATTTGATTATATCCTGAACAAAGATCCAACTTAGTAAAGAAAACTATTCCACATAATTCATATAATAATTCATTAATGACAGGAATACAAAACTTATCTTTGGTGGCCATTTTGTTGAGCTATCTATAATTTGGACACATACACAATGAACCATCATTTTTGTGACCATCATCATTGGTGAAGAAAAAACACTTTGGATAGGTTAAATAAGGCTAGCCTCTATCATTTCTTGAATCATATGTTCAATCTCTCTTTTGTGTATATGGATACATGTAAGGTCCAGTGTTAAGTGGTACACTTCCAAGTTGTAAATGGCTTGCATGGTCATGATCTCGAGTAGGTGGAAAACCACTAGGCATCTCTCCAAATACATTAGAATGATTGTTGATAACATTCTGGAGATCCACTCGAGTAAATGATATACATGTTTAAACATATAGTGAGCATAATTGTAAAATTACACCATGGTGTCACTTTTTTAGTAATTTTGTCATGTTGTTAGATCTCATCACTTGATCTTCTTCTTCTTCATAGTATATGTAGAATAATATATTCTTGTCACATTTAATCCCCTTACCATACTTACTATGAAAATTGAAACATAGTCCATTTTCTCTTCTTTCATCCATTTGCTAAGGTGTCAACTTTATTAGTTGAGTGAGTCTAGGAGTGAGAGCATGATGTTCTCTACAGTTGTTAGTGACTAATCTTCTAGTAGCCATAATTTTACATTCAACTTTCCTTGCCAAATTGAAAGCATGCTCTAGGGATTTAGGTTTAAAGAGACATACCTCTTGTTCGATGCTTTCCTTTAAAATTCCCATAAATATGTCTAACAAATTATCCTATGGAATGTTCTGTACCCGCAGACTCAACTTTTGGAATTGTTGAATTTGCTACATAATTGGACCTTTTGGTTGAAAGTTTACCAATTGACAAAATCTTGATTACCTGTACTATGATATTTATCCCCGATCCCATCAAAATTTCACTATCTGAAACTTCAGGAAAAAAGGAAGTTGAAAAGAAAATAAAAAGACTTATTTAAAATTGATTTTAGGATTAGTCACAAAACCTAATTTCCATAAACTATATGTCCAAAATTATAGTAAACTTGAATTTTGACCATATATATTTTGATATTTCTCCTCAATCTCCTCAAAATTTGGTTGTCTTAAGCTTCCTAGAAAAAAAATTATAGTGAAAATTCCATGTTGTTTTGATTGGAGGAGAAAAACCCTAGTATCATAGGCTCTAATACCAAATCTAATGACCCAAGTTCCTTAAAAATGATGAAAGGCCAATAAATACTATCTAGTTCGAGGGAGAAACCTCCTTTTACAATGAATCATATACAAAAGACAAGATGAGATGATCCTAAGACTAAGTCTCTTTGGTGTATATATATGAGACAAAGGGTACAATTATAATGAAAGGGTACAATGAAAGATTTTGACCAACCTACCAATATAACATAAAAATGTAATAACTCAATATATAAGGCTTAATAATAAATTTAATGCTTAACATTATGACTACACCTATTGAACCAGTATATATGAGGATAAATTCCTTGCATCTTCCTCACATGACTCTCTCATCAATAGCTACGTTAGGCCAGTTTGGGATGAAAGAGTCGCTTCTTTCCTAAGCTCCTATAACTAGTGGTTAGAACACTTTTAAACTACTCTACAAATTGTTTGCATAATAAAATACAATATTAAACATACCTAAGCTTCATCTAAATTCTCAAGGCATAGCCATGTTTGGAAAGCAAATATTTGGATACCATTGTTTTGTTTCTATCCTTCTTTCTTTCTTTTAGCTCCTTTTTCTTTTCAACCTCTTATGAGTGGAGGGGCATTGAAAGGAGTGTACTTCCTTCTTAGAATCCCCACATATGAGAAAGTCCATGTTGCAATCTTGTCCCCTCTTTCAAATGCATGCTTTGCGTGACATCCCCAGCCATGTTTTCTCTCATGATATTCAATGTAAATATTTTTACAAAAAAAATGGGTTGAGTAATGGGACACAGATTCCAGAGACTAGGGGGGTTTCTTGCTTAGGATGTTTAAGCTTCCTTGTTGTAGGAAAATCTGAACTCGTTATGACATCCATTAAAGGTTGGTTTGTGCAAATTTGATAGCTTGGTATTTTTACGATTAATGAGGCTGCAAGAGAAGTACACAAGCCCATGTTGCTCTGGAAAACATTAGGGAAAGACAAATAAATTAATGGGAAATAGACTGTTCTGACAGCTGGGGAAAAATAGTTGAAATCAATCATTGTGCAGTAGAGAACAATGAGTAAGGAATAGGGCATTCTAGAATGCTCATTCAACAACATAGTAGGAGAGAAATGGGGGACAAGAGAAGAGAATCCCAAGAGGATGGAAAGCAAAGGAGTCTTCCAGAAAAAGGAGGAATAACAATGATATTAGTTTCGGTTGGAAAGATTAGCAGGAAGAAGATCATCCTCAGGTGAGGAACAATTGCCTCTCGATTCCCTATTTAGCCAGAGGGTGGAGATGATCTTTCTCTACAGTCCCTTGATGGTTGGGGTAGAGGGTTATTCCTTGGATTCCTAAAAGGAGGATCTCTAAAGCCTTTCTTGCTGCATTTTTTTTATTGTGGGCTTTAGAATCCCCAAGGTAGGTGGAAACACTATGTTGTTGGTTGAAGGCTGAAGACTTGGTTCTCTAGAATCCCTTCATATTTGTGAGTGGAGATGAAGTCAATGTTTAAGCCTTTTGAGAAAATCCCTTCAGTCTCTAGAATCTAGCTCGATGTTGATAGCTGCAAGTGAGGATTGATTGCAGTTGTCTATGGTTGGGTGGAGATTTTTTGTCCCAAATTTAGTTTTCCAACTCTAGTCCAAATTCAAGATAATTTTTCTACATATGTGACTCATGCCATTGAATATGTGTAAATTATTAAGTTAGTTTTTGGTATTGATTGCTTCAATGGTGTGTGGTGCTCGTGTGGTTAACAAGGATGAGGATTCTGATAAGTGATCCCTTATGTTAGTAGTGTTGCTCAAATATTTGTATGTAGGGAAAAATACATATGCATATATACGTTAGTGTTGTATGCACATATTGAAAACAACTATGCAGTCAATGTGAGTAAGCTTTGGGTAAGCCATCATAACCTTTTTTGATTGGTTAAACACTTAAATTATTTTTTGAGCTGAAATAATGAAAACTTTGAACATTGTGGGTCCATGGAGGAAAACCCGTATAAACCTCCCAGCACCAATTAAATTCATTAGTATGATTGAGGTTCTAAGGCAGATGGACCTCATTATAATGAATGTAAAATACAGGGAAATTCACATATTGTTGGTTGTGTGCAGGAGGGAGAATAAGCACATAAATGATAGAAGTGTGCATGCATAAATTTATACATGTACAATGTGGAATGTAGTGTACTTGACTTAATTCATGACCAAACCAGTCTTTTTGTAATCGTTTAACTCCATTTGTGATCACATATGTGTATGTTATCATTTTGTAGGAGCATTGTGTCATGTCGACTTTAGTTTGGTCCCCATAACCAAAAATAGAGGCACCATATATATAATAGCCATTGTAAAAGCCTGTGATGAAGCCTTTATCAGAGTCATGGTTGGGGTGTGTTGGTGGAACCATACTTATGTTTTTCTTTACTTAACAGAAGCCACCACTTAATGGGATGATAACGACCAAGATGGTGTGTCTCAGAAGTCTCACCCTAGAAGATCAAGGGGAGAGTGTGAGGAGAATCGTCAGGATGTCAAGATCAAGGTGACATGTCACAGAAGTCTCACCCCAGAATATCAAGGGGAGATTGTGAGGATAATCTTCAAGATGTAAAGACTGAGATGACATGGAAGAGATGGTATCATGGAAGAGGCTAGGGAGTGGAGCTCACGCTAAGTGAGGCATAAAGGAAAGCCTAGAGTGACATGTCTCGAAGGTCTCAACCCCGGAAGTTCAAAGGAGGCTCATGTGATGAGAGTGTTGGGATGACAAGGACCAGGACCACGTGGAGGATATGGTTCCATGAAGAGGATAATGACAGGGGTCTAGTGTGGCATGGAATGGCTCTATGCATGGACACCCTCCCTTGTGACATCAACAAGGAGGATACCCCCTCATCATATCGTTGATCTAACTTTTGGGACGAACAGCAAGGATCACCATGGACGAGGTCTGCGGGAAGGGTACCCCCCATGAAAACCATCAATCTCCTTCGAGGAATGAACAACCAGGATCGTTGTGGGGCTTTGTGCCCCCCCTTTCCCTTTGACATCATCAGTACGCCTACACCCGAGGAAAATTTTTAATCTCCTTCAGGGAATGAACGACCAGGATCGTGACAGGGCTTTGTGATCCAGGTGGATATTGGTGGCCACCTGCCAAGTCCACTTAGACCCCCACCATTGCTTCTTTCAGCTTTTCAGTTTCCTTAATTGTAGCACAATTTACTATTTTCAGCAATTTTTCGGGTCTTGAACTTTTGGAGCTGTTTTGAGGCCCTAAACGATGTTTTTTTGGGAAAAATAGGCCTTCCCAAAGTTTTAGTTCTTGGATAGATTTCTGATGAGATATTGTGCGCATCAAACGGAGATTGTATGCCAAAGTTACGACCCCGATAAGTTGATGTACCAATTTACCCAAACAGGGCCCACAGTTTGGCATTTCATCTTCTAGGGTTAGGTTTTTGGATGTTTAGGGTTTTCCATTGTTTCTAAACAATAAATAGGCCTTCGAACCTCATTGTAACATAGTTCAGAGGCATGTAGCCGCCACATCTCTTCTCAGAGATAAGCTACCATCGCCCTAGCTAGTTTATTTCCATTTCTGTTTGTAAGCATATTTCAGTATTTTACATTAATGAAATGAAGTATTATTTTCGTTGCATCTCTGTATTTATGGTTATCTTTGTAATTTGTTGCATTCCATTTTAAATCTGAATCAGTGGTATCAGAGCAGTCCGCTTTCTCTCTGTTTTTCTTTGCATGTCCCCAAAGAGGTCGGGATATAAGGAGTTAGGGCTTGAACTGGTTGAACCTTTGCAAGAAAAGCCTCGCAAATCCCGAAGACCTCCCATGGCGGATGAAAAGAAAGACGAGGGGGCAAGATATCCTATCAAAATCTTGCTTGAAGAAGCCCTCAAGTGACAAAGGAACGTGATGATGAACAAATTTGCCCAGATCCTTCAGCGACTACCCAGGTTCGACGCATCGGCTTGCAACAACTACTCTAGAAACGCCACACCATTTAAGGTACAAGTTAATTTTTAAATCCCAATATTCGAGGGTCAGATAGATGCAGATGTTGTCGATAAATGGGTAAATCTGCTAGACGATTATTTTTCTGTTCATGATTTTTCTAGTCGGGAAAAGATTATTTTCACTCTTCTCAAAGCAGCCCCGCACGTCAAGGACTAGTGGGAAACCTACTGCGAGCAGAAGGATGAAACTACAGGCTCATTATTTTCAGCCGTACCCACTTGGAATTCTTTCTGGGATGCCATCAAGGAGCAGTGCTACCCTGTCGAAAGCTATGAGGATTAATACATAAAGTGGAAAACGCTGCAGCAGGTAAGGGACCAAGACGTGCCGGAGTTTACCAATATTTTCCATACCATTGGCACAAAGTTTGGTATCAAGGATTCAGAGCAACATTTGGTACTCAAATATCGTAGCTGCCTGCACAAGTACATCTAGGAAGAAATAGAATTACTGAACATCTCCTCGCTCAGCACGGCATATCGATATGCCGTCAAGGTCGAGCAAAAATTTAAACAGAAGAAGCGAGACTTTGGATCTGCAAATTCGAAGCAAGGGAAAGGCGCCCCGAAACCGCAAAACAAAGGACAAAGCCAAGGCGGGGTGGCCCAAGACAACCCACCAAAGCTGCAAGCAAAGAACAGTGTCGCGAAGCCAAAAAAGGACACGGGAAAGTGGTGTGAGTTACATAAGAGCTCCACTCACAACACAAGTGAGTGTCGAGCCTAGCAGTCACTGGTGGACGAGCTAAAGGTTTTAGAATCAGATGCATGTTCCGACTCTGAGTCAAAACCCGACAAGGGGAATGACAAAGGGAAGAATATTATCGATGCGGAGCCCAACGCTACCGTTGCCACCACGAAGATCCAGAAGGAGGAACCAGAAGATCCAGAGGAGGAGGAGCGTCTCTTCCACTCCTAGATGTGGGTAAAGGGCACCCTGCTACAGTTCATTGTCGACAGTGGGAGCCAAACGAACCTCATTTTGGTAGTGGTCATGAAGCGGCTAGGCTTACCGACCACAACACATCCGCAATTGTACACCATCGTGGGGCTACACCAAGGACGAGATCTTCGCGTGAGCCAATAGTGTCGCCTTCCATACAACATCAAGCCCTTCACGGATGAGGTATTGTGTGACATTGCTCCCCTTGAATTTTGTGATGTATTATTAGGACAACCATACTTGTGGAAGTGACATACTGTGTATGAATCAAGGCCCCGTGTTATTATTGTTACTTTGGGAAATAAGTTGTAAAGGATACCAAAGGTAGCACCGCCTACCTCCATCTCTTTGGTTGCTGCAAAACAATGTAGTAAGCTGATTTCCAAAACTAGGAAATTTGTTTTCCTTATGATACGCCCTCAAGGAAAGAAGAAGACGGTGGCCACGACCTCTAGACATGGCCCCTCTGCACGACAACTACAGATGGACAAGGTCATGGAGGAGTACGAGGACATCTTCACCTCCCCCACAGCGGTTCCTTTGCACTGTCAAGTCAAGCACTTTATCGATCTGACCCTAGGTGCGCCGCTGCCCAATGGACCAATCTATCAGTGCTCCGTTATGGAGAACGATGAAATCAAGTGGCAAGTTTAGGAGCTGCTGCAAAAAGGTCACATTCATCCGAGTTCATCGCCCTGTGGGAGCCCAATCATATTGGTACAGAAGAAGGATGAGACTTGGAGACTCTGTATTGACTATCAAGTGCTGAACAAGATCATTGTCTGTAATAGGTACCTGATCCCATGGATTGATGACCTACTAGACCAATTGAAGGGGGCAAAATATTTCAGCAAGATCGATTTGAAGTCAGGATATCACCAGGTACCAATCGAACCCTCCGATGTGTGGAAGACTGCCTTCAAAGACAAGGAGTTCCTTTTCAAATGGTTGGTTATGCCTTTCGAATTGACAAATGCTCCTGCAACCTTCATGAGGCTAATGGATGACATCTTGCGGCCATTCACCAACTCATTTGTAGTGGTATACTTGGATGATATCATGATCTTCAACCAAAGTTGGGAAGATGATCCAGGTGGATGTTGGTGGCCACCCACCTATCCCATTTGGACCCTCGCAACTGTCTCCTTCAGTTTTTCAGTTTCCGTAATTGTAGCACAATTTACTATTTTTAGCAGTTTTTTCGGGTCCTGAACTTCCGGAGCCGTTTTAAGGCCCTAAATGATGTTTTTTGGGAAATCTGGGGGCAACATGGGGCCATTGACCAATTTTGTCCTTCCCAAAGTGGTATTTCTCAGATAGATCTTTCTAACGAGCTATCATACGTGTCAAACGGAGATCGTATGCCAAAGTTACGACCCCGGGAAATTGATGTACCAATTTACCCAAAACGGG
>APFE030258391.1:199557-244637 GCA_000404065.3 Pinus taeda
TGCCATTGCCAAACTGACCATCAAGAAGTAAGGCCTCTATACCCCATTGCTTACCCCTAGTCAACCTTGGAAATCCATCTCCATGGATTACATGTCAGACCTTCCTTCCACTAAGCATGGAAACGACTATGTTTTTGTGGTCATTGACAGGTTCTCGAAGATGGCCATTATGGCAGCCCGCAAGAAGAATATCACAGCAGAAGCCACTACTAAACTCTTCTTTGAACAAGTGTGGGTACACTTTGGGATCCCATAGTCTATCATCTCATATCAGGATAGCAAGTTCCTTAGTACATTTTGGTCTAGTCTCTGGTCGATGCTGGACACCAAACTCACTAAGTCCACAGCCTTCCATCCTCAAACTGATGGCCAGATAGAGGTTGTCAACAGGATGATCGTACACATTCTCCACATGTACAACTCAAAGCATCCATGCACATGGGATGAGAGTCTCCCCTATGTTCAGCATAGCTACAACCGGGCTCTCCACAGCTTGACTGGCCACAACCCTTTTTAGGTGGGCTTGGGATTCTAGCCACTATGTCCCATTGATGTGGCCATGCCATTTGCAGCTACTCACACAGATTCGGCCCATGTCTAGTCTGAAACAGATAAGGCAAACATCTTCATTGAGCACGTCCAACATATTCACTAGTAGGTCCATGACATTCTAGAGAAGTCAAATGCCAAGTACAAGCAACAACATGATCAACATTAAGTGCCACACAAGTTTCAGGTGGGCGACAAAGTTTGGTTGCATTTGCAAAAGGAACGCTTTACCGAAGCCTATCAGAAACTCAGACCACTCCAATATGGTCCTTACACCATTACCAAGGCTGTGGGAGATAGTGCATTTGAGCTCAACATTCCCCCATTCCTTGATCTGCACCCAGTGTTCAATGTGGACTGCCTTCGGTCATACTTTCCACCATCACTAGACGCATCCGACATTGCAGAACAACTCACACCCACAGAGTTAAATACAAATTGCATGGAACAAGCTACAACTGACCGGATCATGGACACACAGATCAAACACACTTGCCAGTAGAATATACAACTGTATCGAGTTGTCAAAGTAGGCCAACTCCTTCACGAAGGCAAGTGGCTCACCAAGGACCAAGTTCAGCGGAAGTTTCCTCATCTCATGGAGAAACTCAACGCAATGGGGACCAATGCTTCCTAAAGGGGGGAGGAACGATCCAGGTGGATATTGGTGGCCACCCGCCAAGTCCACTTGGACCCCCACCATTGTTTCTTTCAGGTTTTTAGTTTCCTTAATTGTAGCACAATTTACTATTTTTAGCATTTTTTCGGGACCTAAACTTCCAGAGCCGTTTTGAGGCCTTAAACGACGTTCTTTTGGGAAAACTAAGAGTAACATGGGTCCATGGACCGATGTTGCTCTTTCCAACGCTGTAGTTCTCTGATAGATATTTCTAATGAGATGTTATGCGCGTCAAACGAAGATCGTATGCCAAAGTTACGACCCCTGGAATTTGATGTACCAATTTACCCAAATGGGGCCCACAGTTTGGCATTTCATCTTCCAAGGTTATGTTTTTGGATGTTTAGGGTTTTCCATTGTTTCTCAACAATAAATAGGCCTTCGAGCCTCATTGTAACATAGTTTAGAGGAATGTAGCCGCCACATCTCTTCCCTGAGATAAGCTACCATCGCCCTAGCTGGTTTATTTCCATTTCTATTTGTAAGCATATTTCAGTATTTTACATTAATGAAATGAAGTATTATTTCTGCTCCATCTCTGTGTTTATGGTTATCTCTGTAATTTGTTGTGTTCCTGTTTAAATCCGGATCATTTTGTGCCCCCCCTCCTCCCACCCCCCTTGTGACGTTAATGTGAGGGCTACCCCCAACGCAAACTGTTGCTTTCCTTGGGGGAATGAACAACCAATATCGCAGCAGGACTCCCCCCCTTGCCCCTTGTGACGTTAGTGGGAGGGCTACCCTCGGCACAAACCATTGATCTCTTTGATCAATCATGACTATCAGATCTATATATGGCATGGGGTCCAATGCATATACGCAACGTGGCATATAATAGGTCAATATAATGTCCACCAATAGTGCAAAATTATATGTGTGTGTGTGTGTGTGTGTGTGTGTGTGTGTGTGTGTGTGTATGTATGTATGTATGTATGTATGTAATATTGCACACCAATTCAGGTGTGGTATGGGGCATGAGTACCTTCACATGTTGGAAAATCTACACACCACACACACATACACACATACACACACATACACACATACACACACACACATATATATATAGAATTTATGATCTGAGTTATAGTACTCTAGAGTAAAAGAATATTGGTAAACTTAATTAAATAAGTTCAAATCCTTGAAAGGAGAATTAATAAGGAAAATGAATATAAGAGACAAAAATAAAAATAAAAAAAATTATCCCATTTTTCTAATAGTACAAGAGAAATTGGATTAGTAAGTGCACACTTCACTGAGGTAAGTGGGTTGTTTATAGGTGGTATTAGAGCATCCAAGTTCAACACTTGGACTGGATGGTCTCTTTTTGGGGAAAGTAATAGAAAATTTCTGTAATGGAAATTCAAGATGATTTCCATAAATTTACTATGATAAATTTTAGGTGTTAAAATTTGGTCTAAACTACTTAATTGCATGCCTAATTAATATATTGACTTTGTGATTTATCTAAGTAGCATAAAACTAAATAGTTGGCATGTTTCATTGTCATGAATAAACTAACAATTATGATATATTTTGCAAGCCTGTATATCTCAGTTAATGAATTATTGCTTTGTTGATAACCATGTGCTAATATGGATTGTTTTGTTGTAGGAAATCTGTTACAACAACTCTGTAAGAGTAGGTCCATGGGCATAATTTTATTTTTTATTTATCTTTTACATGCTAACAGTTGTGTGTGATTGACAACACATCATAAACAATAGAAGGTAGAGACAAACACATAAATGAGGACCAAAATGGTGCAGTAGAGTTCTGATTAGTCACAACATGGAAATGAAGAGGGAAGGACACATGAAGAAGAAATATCATTTGACCAAGGGGGAGGGGCTCACTCCCTAGATTGGATGGATATTATGAGGAGCCTAAGGGTTGAAGTTAGAAGCTTCAAGGAAGATAATGAGAGAATGGTGAGAGCTCAAGAGAAACAAGCTAAGATAAATGTAGTCATCCTATGAAGTCTCTCAAATTTGCAAAGACAGAGGAAACTTGAGCTTAGGGCTATCCATAGAGATAGGAGAAGTCTTCAGGAGTCGGAAGAAAAAAAAATGAGTTAGACAGTAGCAGATCTAAGAAGAGGCATAGGTAGGAAAGCGAAGATGTTGTGTGGGGAATGCACCATTGAGCATCTCAAGAGGAAGAACCAACACTTATGTGAATCACTCTAACAGACCATCTAGTTCTACTACCAGGAGCCACTACCATCACTCTCATCATCATCAAGGAAGAAAGGAAAAGGATTATATGCATGAGGAATTCAAGAAATCCAAGACACTCACATTTGATGGGGATATGAAGGAATCGAAAGAGACAGAAGTTTGGTTTCTTGGCATGTAGAAATTTTTTAGAATTCATGATTATTCTGGAAATATGAAAGCTAGGATTTACACCTACAACTTGAAGGGAAAAGAAAACTTATGGTGGGAAGATTTGAAAATTGTTAGAGGCATTGTTGAGGGAGAATTGACTTGGAAAGAATTTGAAAATCTCTTCAGAGATCAATATTTTTCCAAGCGATACTATGAGCAAGAAAGCATAGACCAAAAATCAAGAGTGATTGGAAGGCAAGGAACAATAATGGAAATAAGAAGAAAATGCCCAAGAAAATTTCAAAAAAGAGGGAAATTAAGCATCCAACCCATGCAAGTCAATTTCAGTGAAAATCCAACATTATTGCTAAGGAAAATAAGCAGAAACCAACAACAAAGTAGCAAAAGTTTGAAGGCAAAGAGTAATTAAAGTGTTGTAAGTGTAGTGAAAATCACAGGAAAAGGGAATGTCCACACTAGAAAAATTGATGGACCTCTAAATTATACATAAATTAAGGCCCATCTGACCATCCTTCAGCACATTAAACCTCACTTTTTGCATTACATAATGTATTTTTAACTTTAATATGTTCATTAGGAAGGTTTATGGATAATTGCATATTTGTGCCTAATATTATTTATTTTTGTAGAATATTGTGAGAATATTGGGCAGATTATGAAGATTTGGAGGACGAGATAATTTAGGGACTTGCTCCCTACTACAGGAGGATCAATATTAAATAAAAAATCAACAAGATATTCTTGAATTATAACACAAATTGTGGAGCTCCAACGATTGAGAAAATCTATGAATGTGTTCCTAGCCATTTAATGCAGATTCCTAGTATTGGGAACCAAATCCACTAATCAAGATATTTTAGTGGGGAAAACTTCCTCCTTTCATGGGGAATGCTTCCTAATCATTTTTTATAAGTACCAAGTTGAATTTTCCTCTAGGGGTAGATTTTTATTAGTCTTCTTGTGGAGAGAACTCATATTTTTGTAGCTCCATTGTCATTTCTTGCAGGGATGCAATTGTATTGACGGAAATAATGAATATTGGTGTCATGTTTAGCTTCTAATCCTTGGTATCCTTCATAGGGCTTTGATTTTCCTTGGGCTTGGCCTTCCCTGGAGCCTCAAAGCCCTTTTGTAACTTTTACTTTTCTTCCTTTCACTTCTTATTCACATGCATCTCTTGCTTGTCTTTTTTCTATTTATGCATTTAGTGTTAATGATTTCTTGTTGTAGGATTGGGTTAAATGGTTGATGTAAGTTATTTTGTAGGATCACAAGTATCATTTCATCCTTGGAACAGCTTTGAAAGGTCATAATAATCATTTAGCTACTTGTATTAGTTTGCTTATTCCCAAATCTATATTTCTAGAAGTCTTTTGTGGCAAATAACAGTAAGTTTCTGATATTTTTCATAGCATGCTAATGAGCTTCAATCGAGTTGATTCCACTTTCATTAGATCACAAAAAAATTATAATTAATAACAAAAATCAACACATTTCATTTTCACTTGATTATGTTAGGCAGTTGATAGATTTACTAGCTCACTAGTTCTCGAATTCTAGATTTTAGACTAGTAATTTTCTGCCATTTTTTAGCATGCGTTAACAGAGATCTTTTTGAGTGATTCTACTTGGAATGGAGACCTAAAATATCCTAGTAAATAAAAAAAATTGTCCCATCCAATTTGGATTTGATTTGGTTGGTCATTCGGTGAATTATAACTCCCTATAGAAAATTTGTTGTTTCCTATAGTAGTACTACAGGAAACCCTGTAGCAGCCTTCCAACATGTATATACTTGCCCAGATTCACTCAAGAAGCTTGGTTATTGTCTCTTAGGGTTGAATCAAGACCCGTAGGCTCTATATCAATTATTAGAGAAGACTAAAGACCACTTAGGATTTTCCTCTTTACCCATGCAAAACATTTCAGTGATTTGTGCTAATGGACAGATTTATGGATTGGATTATACAATGATGATTTTCTTGATTGCCACATCCAATGAACTCTGTTAATGGATATAAAATTTTTGAAATGTAATGGTTGACATTTAGTTCATGATATTTACTTTATACAATTAGAATAGGTTTGTTTCCTTGTACTTTCTTTCTTGTAATAGGTTAAGGTTTCCAGTTCGAGCATTTCATTCTCTTCAATTAGTTTAGGATTTGACTTCAGTAGATGCACTCCATTAGATCATGACACCAAAGGAATGACACATTGTATGATGCACATATAGTTTCGATACCTCTTAAGTTTGTACGAACCCCAGGTTGATAATTAAAGTTGGTAGCCTTGGAGTTGCAACATTCTTGTTGCAATACCGAGGCTCGCCACTTTTTGGTGTCGTTGTTGGGGAGGTGTCAAAGTATGCACTGATTTCTTCCCTAGTTGATTCATTTCTTTTTACTTTTTGCAAAAACAAAAAATTTGCATTAGTCATATTTCATTTCAAAACTAGAAAAGTGCATTGCATTAGTGTTTTCATTCAATCATAAAAATAAAAACAAAAACAAAAAATCCAACACCAACTCACCCCCCATTTGATCACGTGGTGCAGTAAGAGACACGTCACCATTCACTTTTGCGGGTAGAAGAAGAAGATATGGCAAAGAGTGTAGAATAAATGGATTGATATTATGACAATGCTAAAAATCCTCTCAGATTTCCCATTCAAGATATTGATGGTAGTGTGCACATGAAGAATATCACTCCATCTTTTCTTCCAAAATTTCATGGTCTAAGATCAGATGATTTGGAAACCTGTCTCTTTGAACTTGAAATCCTTTGTAGATCTTATGGTTACTTGTTAAACACTCAAAAACTAAGAATGTTTCCAGCAACATTGAAGGATATAGCTCTTAAATGGTTCATGAGTTTAATGACTAATTAAAAAAGATCATGGATTGATATGCAAAAGATATTTCTAGAAAAAATATAAAGATCATGATCTTTAAGAACAAATCTTTATAATGAATCAAAAATAATATGAGAGTCTAGAGGATCTAATAGAGAGGTTCATGTATAACGTTAAGAGGGAAAAACTACATCTTTTAGGATTTGACTCACTGAAAACCCTCTCACTTAGAACAATTAGGGATGACTCCTTGATCTCATGAGTAAAGGTGATGTATACCAATTATCATTTGAAGAAATTTGTGAAACATGAAAACACATATCAAGAAGAAGAGCAAGAGAAAGTAAATCAACATCAAGATCAGTAAGTCAAGCTAAAATTGGAAATTTGTTTGATGACTTTAAAACATAACTTCTTAGCAATCTAACCAAACAAGTAGAAATGTTAAAATGGAAGATGAAGAAAAAGAAGATGTTTATCCTTGTGTTGTCCATGCAGAATCACATGATGTTAAATATTGTCCATCATTACCCAGGTTGAAGGAAGTTTACCAAGAGGAAAATGGAGCAAGTCAATTGTCAATGCAGCTATGTTATGTAGCTCCAAGAGGACCATGGAAACCTATTCAACCTAACATGATGCAAGAGCCTAATTCACAATTTCAAGATTATGCACATCCATCTCAAAATAATTGGAATAGACGCTTTCCTTGGCAACCTTGGCCATCTCAACCCCAAAACCAATCTTAGCAACAAGGTTGGAAAGGAACCTATGGGAGCCATCCACAATATCCTCAATATTTTCCGCAATATCCTCCATACCCAACTCCATGTTATCCCTACCATTCACCTCCACCACAACCAAAACCCCAATCCCAACCACACCCATCTCAAATATCCACTCCCACTCAACTACCAGTAACACCATTTCCAAAACCGCATAATGAAGTATCTCATCCCACTTACAATGATGAGGTAAAACACTTCCAAACATCTCCTCTTGATCTAAATGGTATTCATCTTAGCTTAGGAAGAGTATTGCAAAAAAGAGATTCTCCTGATATCATTGAAGGACCACATCCAGAAGAAGAAGATTCAAATGAGAATACCAAAGGATCTTGGGTTGCATTTGATAAAGAGCATACATAAAAATCAGAGATTGAGAAAGCTCCCTCATGGTTACCATCAAATCCTCCATTTGTTCAAGAGAACAATCAACAAAAAGAGGAATATTTTAATTTCATAGGAGAAGAAGACATCCAAGATAATCCAAATCAACAAGTGGACCAGGGCATCACAACTATATTGAAATATGGTTCCAGACTGTTACACAGTAATTTGTCACTGTTTGTCACCGTCCCCGTTACCCCTCTCCTGCGCCTTGGAGGACTCATTCTGGGACTTGTGAGAAGTGACAAGACTTGAAACCACTTGCATCATTCCCCTCTGAATATGAGCTTCACATGCCCTGAAGACATCTCCTGCAGCTTGCCCATAAAAATAGCCCTTTTTACATTAGCGCGGGTTCACTGTGTTCTTTCGAAAGTTCTCTCCAACTCATTCACCAACTTAATCTATGTTAGGTGAGGATGGTTTGGCTTCGAATCTCCTTGAATGGGAATTAGTTTTCCACCCTTCCATGGAAGTTTCCAAGTGCTGAAGCCAAATCCATGATTGTTGTGATTGATCTTATCTCTTCCTCTTTCATCTATAAAAGCTTGTCTCCATGCCTTGAGCAAGCTAGTTCTAGTTCTAGTTCTAGTTCAGGTGGTAGTGGTAATACTGGTGCTGAAGGGAAGATATCAAGAGATTAGAGTTGAAAGAGCCTTCTTTATGTCCATAAGGCTTAACCTAAGTGAGGAGATCTTGTCACCAAAGAGAGAGAGGCTTGTCCCTCATCCCTTCAAGCTTTGCAAGACTTGTGTAGCTGAGCACCCAGCCAAAGGAGGACTTGACGTCAAGACGCTGGTTGTATTCTCCTTTGTTGATTATTAATAATAGATGACTATCATTATGGTTCCATTCTCATTGTTGTAATGATTAATGTTGAATTATGTCCTTCCTAATTGATGTATAATTGCATATATTAGATTTCACGCTTGTGTTTGTGTTGTTCTCTTTGTGTGCATGTGTCATTCACGAGGATAGTGGAGGATTGTGACCGGCCAAGGAAAAGGAGCGTGGGCGACGTCTCTTCTACAAACAAAAGCGTTGGAACCCAAGTAGGTCTTCATCACCTACCTTTTATTTTCAATTAGGGACTTGCGTGATAGCATTGTTTGATTGTTGCTAGACCCATTCTGGGCTAGTAAGGATCATCTCTATCCGTAGAGGGGATTTACCTCTCCAACAATTTGGCGACTCCACTGGGGATGTTTAGCTTGTTGTTTAATTTGTAAACTTAGACGGAGTCTGAAGCACGTCCAGATAGCCTTCGAAACACTACTGCTTTGCATTAGTGAAGTAGATCAAAGCCGCTTCAGTCAATCTCCGGTTTGGTTTACGGACTGAACAATTTGGAGTTTGTCTTGCCTCTTTGGTTTTCTCTTGTTTGCTTTCTTGGATAGCTTTTTGGATTGAATTTCTTGCTGCCTCTTGCTTCGTGACTTGCCTAGATACTGTAAACCGAGATTTAGACTGCTTATTTTTCTTTTTGACTTGGCAAACTTTATTAGCGTGGTTTTCCCTTTGACAGTCGCGCTAGTGGCCCTTGTTGCTAACTGACAACCTGCGCCAATCGCTGTTTAGCACGAGTTACAGCCTGATAGTCGCACCAGGCCTCTTAGCTTTTTGACTTCACCTGTTTGCCTAACTTCTGAGCTTGGATTTGCATTTTGCCACGTTTCTTTTCAATTATTGGAGTGTGTTTGATCCTTGTCTGACTGGTTCTTAACCTCCGTCCTTCGGGTGTTTGCCTCTTTCTACCGATTTCACACCTTAGCCCTAGGACATCTAGTGGCCGTGTGTGTCGAGCCTTCCGTAGGAGTTTTGGGTTTCTTGACTGTCCAATCGACTTTGCGGTTGCTTTTTTCACTTGTTCAGTGATTGTTGAAGTGTTTTTGGTTGATTTCCGAGTGACTTGCTTCTTTCTCGCTTGGATTTCATTTTAGCCTTGTTTGAGCTTAGATCACATAGCTCGCACAAGCCTTTGTTTTTCTTTTGGTTTGAAGAACTATTTTGGTGTCTTGGGATTTCATTGTGTTCTCATTGAGTGAATTTGTCTCTTTTACTCAGTGTTATTGTCTTTCAAAATTCATTCTAGTGCATTGTGCCTTTGAAAAGAAATCAAACAAATCTCTTTTGCGTTGAATAGTTAATGGAATAGAACTTTTCGTTGATTTGTATTATTGAAAGGAAAAGTCTTTTATTTATTTGCCATTAGATGCATTAGAGTGTTTGATTGATTGTGCTCATTTTGTTTGATTGAAAATTCTTAACCCTCTCATAGTTAGTATTCATCGAACGAAATGGTATTCTTTGGCATATAGCTTGCATCTAGGCAATTGTGAAAGATCACATACGGTAGGACCTGAAATCGAAACTTAACTAAAGATCAACCATAAAATAAATCGAATAAACTTAAAAACACATTGGAACATAACGCTCACATTCTAGAGGTCTAGGCTAGAGACATGCTCCGGTGTCGTTAAACCTAGTCACTTTTGTTCTCGCATTAAGGTTGGGTGATTCCTCCTTGTGTGATTCGATTGTGGCCTAGTACGGACTTGGGCTCCCACGTACCGTCGCATATATATGGGGAGACTCCACTAGGTTTCATCCTTGATCCATAGGAAGCCATGTCTGCCGCCTTACAAGCCGTAACGCACCGAACACAACATTCGGGAAGATTGACTGCAGTATGGAAATTCCTTGGTTTTCATATGATTGCCAAGGTGTATAAGCAGTTTTACGGATTGTCTGGTATACCCTTTGCCTAGTTTCTCTAGAGTAGTCACTTTTGATCCTTTTCGGACTCCTTAAAAGAAAAGGCTCTCTTGAGCAGTTTGTCACTTCGGGCTCACAAAACATTCGAAGGCGACTAGAGTCACTTTTTTGTCCTTTTCTCGACTCTTAAAACATGAAAAGGTCAAGTTCAGTTCCTTTGTCTTAAAATTTATTCGGCCGCGTTCACATTTACCCGGTTAGGTCTTGTTCGCGTTAGCTTGAGTAGGTTTCTTTTTCATTCTTGATGGCAACTTTTTCGGGGTTCACCAACCCAAGTTCCCCCCCTGACGGGAATTCTGGTCATTTCCCTCCTCTCAGGAATGTCGGTGCTCCTTACATGGCAACATTGTCCCTCCCAGGGTTAACTGTTGGGTTGCCTGTTTGGTTGTTCTCAACCTCTCTGGTCCCTGCCATCTCACCTACTGATCAATCAGTCCCTCCACCCGAACAACCTCATGTTGATTCTAAGGTGGACCTCTCCCCTTCTACGTCCTCATATTCTACTTCACCTGGTGAAAGTCTCGATTCGAGTAACCAGGTGGCTAAGAAGAAGAAGAAGAAGACAAATAAGAAGAAGGCTCTCAAAGGAGAGGCTAAAAGCGCAGCTACCCCCTCGAGTACACCTGAAGTCGGGCCACCTTCTGCTCCTCCGCGGAAGGTTAAGTTTCCTTGTAGATTGTGCAAGGATGACCACCTTCTTCACGATTGTCCTGGCATTCCTAGGGTCTTAGAATTATGGTCTCGCGATCCGGCCCGCCCCTCATCGCCCTCTGAATCTCACAGCGATGCTACCCTATCAGTTGGGAATAGTAAAGGAAAAGGGAAGATTCGAATCCCTTGCAGACTTTGTGAAGCCAATCATCCCCTTCACCTTTGTCCGCTCATGGATAAAGCCTCCGGCGTCTTGGAAAGTCTCGGGGCTCCCTCACCCCAACTCCATGTTGGATATCAACGTCTTTCTACAGCTGCAGATCGTCCCCCTACTGTCAACAATATTGGTTCAAATTCCTCTCTTGTCCAGCCTCCTCTTCCTGAACCTGGCTCTGCCCAGCCTATTCCAGACCAACTATTGGTCGGAAAGAGTGTCGACTCGAGTTCCCCACCCGATCACTCTATTTTGGAAGGACATAATTCCCATGTTCTTCTCGTCTCGTCAGATTCCCCTGAGTCCGGAAATGACTCTCCTATTCCAGCTGCTCCCGAAAGTCCCTCTTCGGTTCCTATGGAGCATGGGGGCGATCATACGATTCCCCCACCAAATAGTTTGGCCATCTCCTTTGATTGGAGTCACCTGACCGCTTTCCGCCTTCCTTCCCATGTGCCTTTCCAGATTACGGTACTTGCCTGTGATGAGGCAGTACCTGGCACTGCTCTGGATGAAGGTGCGTCGGTCATTCTTATGCCGTACACTACTTGGCAAGCTTTAGGTTCCCCGCAGCTCGGGCCGGTCACGCAAAATCTGTTGTCTTTCGACGGAGGAGCCTGTCCATCTCTAGGAGTCCTCCCAAAGTTCCCTATTACTTTGGGAAGTAAAACCGTCTATATCGACGTGTTGGTTACCCAAGGTGTTTTAGATTTCAGTCTTCTCCTTGGTCGCGACTATATTTATGCTATGGGGGCCCTTGTTTCTTCGCTTTTCCGTTTGGTTTGCTTTCCACACGATGGAATAATGGTGACTATCAATCAATTGTCATTCGTTAGTCCCCCGATGCCTCCTGCGCAGTTGTCGTCCCCTCCTAGTTTTTATCCACCAGTTGTATCTGCCTCCCCGCAAATCAACTACGTGGCCACCTATCCCATACCTGTATCCAGCGATGTCGTCGTCGTGCATAGTGTCCTAGGGGCATTGGGTCTTGACTTCCAAGATGTGATCCTTTCCCCGGGAGTGGCACTCTTGGAAGCACCGACTTCCTATTCATTATGATGAAGTCTGGTCGAAGCATAGTTTTCTTTCCTATGTCAAGCTCCTTAAAAAATGAAACTAGGTCTGTTCGAAGCATAGTTCGCTTTCCTATGTCAAGCTCCTTAAAAAATGAAACTAGGTTTGATCGGAGCATAGTTCGCTTTCCTACGTCAAGCTCCTTAAAAAATGAAACTGGGTCTGGTCGAGCATAGTTCCTGATCTTGTGTCAAGCTCTCTAAAAAATGAAACAAGGGTTATGAGGATAGTTCTCTTACTGTGTCAAAATCATTCAAAAATGAAACAACTCCCTTTCCAAGTCGAGTCTTTCCAAGATCTCTAAATTGAACCTTCAGTCCATCCACTTTGTTGAATGCAATGAAGCTTGGGGGGCATGTACCTCATTTTGCGTCATTATGTTGGGGGCATGCGAACTTATAATAAGCATAGTTTTTCGTTTCAAGCTTGTGTAAACATGAAACCGAATCCAAGCAGAGTTCTCCATGGTTCAATCTTGTGTAAAAATGAACCCATACCCGAGTCATCTTTAAGCTCTTTTCTGACTCGTAAAATATGAAAAGATTGCTTAGTATTTTCCCTTTTTGACTCGTTAAAGTGAATAAAAATGGAGGTCTTCTTTCATCTCTTTTCTGACCGTTTAAAGATGAAAAGATTGCCGAGTTATTCCTCTCGACTCGTTAAAAGGAAATGAGAGGTGATCGTCTTTAAACCCTTTTCCGACCATTTAAAAACGACAATATTGTCGGACCCTTGTCGTTTCCGGTTCGTTAACGGTCATGAAGCGACGTGGTTTTGATCGCTTTTTTACTTTTTCAGATCAGAGCCACTACTTATGAAAAGTACTCCTCGGTTGTAATGATCGGGCGGTTCTTTCGACCATTGTTTTATACTTTTTCGAGCTCGGGAGACACAACTTTACGAAAAAGGACACCCCTGCAGTTTTCTTTTTGCTGTCTTTTCAAACTCTCTAAACATGAAAAGACGCTGAGTTTTTCCTTTGTCAGACTCGTTAAAACTTTAATGACATCGGGTTTCATTGTGATGACACCTCTCAAGCATATGCTATCCCCGTCAAGCTTGCCCTCCAAAAATAACCGGGGTACTCGCCAGAAATGGTGGGGGAATAAAGGAATCATAATCATCGTCGTGTCGGCAGTATGTCGCTCTTGAACATGGCACTTATCTGCATTTGTGTCTGGGTGGGGACATCTCATCTTGTTTCACACTTGCCTCCGTGGGTTTGGGTTATCCTGTTTGACCATTCATCTGATCATCGTCTTGTTGTTATGACCCCTGATCATTTGACATCAAATACTGCCAAATCCGTTATCGTGCTGCCAATATGTTCAAGAGAAGTTGACCTCTACAAAATACTCAACCTCCCTCTGATATATCACACAAAACATGTTATCCCTCTTTATCTCGTGTTGATGATGTGGGAAACATTATGGCCCACCTTCGATCAAGATCACTTCCTGTCGACTTCAGCTCATTATCCAGGAAGATGACCTAGAGACTCCCTTCAGGTGCCTTAGGACCTGCATGCCTCAATGGAAGGTTCTTCGTGTTCGACGTGAGGTTTTCATTATTGGCCTCCGATCAAATTATTCTACGAGTGTTCGACACCGGTTCATTGATTCACACGCCGTGGATTGTACCTATAGTACCTTGAGGGCCATTGTCATTATTGGTGGTACCTCTCGCGTCTGTTAACAGCTTTTACTATTGGCTGGTAATCAGACGATGTTCATGCATGTTCGACTCCAACTCATGTATTCGCATGCCTGGACTTGTACTCTGTTCGGGTCGAGATGGAGCGCAAGACCCTGGATTTTGTTTATTGGGATCCAGGTTGCGATTTGTGGCTCGTTATGATCATTACATGACTCATTCACTGGATGGCTGTGACCATGCCTGAGTCTATTTATTGATCCCATCTGGATGGTTGCGCCCATACCTTGGATCTAGATTGTTATATACTCTGTTACGGATGGTTGCGCCCATACCACATGCATCATGTACTTGAGATATCAGTTGTACTTCTTTACGCAGGTTCTCCGGTGGTTGTGTTTTCAGTCACACATGTTCTTGTAAAGCATTTCACCCCTCTCTCTCTCGGGCCTCATGCTTTAGGGGGCATCTGTTACACAGTAATTTGACACCGTTTGTCACCGTCCCCGTTACCCCTCTCCTGCGCCTTGGAGGACTCATTCCGGGACTTGTGAGAAGTGACAAGACTTGAAACCACTTGCATCATTCCCCTCTGAATATGCGCTTCACATGCCCTGAAGACATCTCCTGCAGCTTGCCCATAAAAATAGCCCTTTTTACATTAGCGCGGGTTCACTGTGTTCTTCCTGTGCCAATGGGGAAAATCCTCCAAAGAGGGCGCGCTATTAGCGCTCTGTCCCAGAGTTGCAATCGCGCCAACCTATTTTGGCAAAGTTTTTAACAAATCAACTTCCGAAATTTCTCTCCAACTCATTCACCAACTGAATCTATGTTAGGTGAGGATGGTTTGGCTTCGAATATCCTTGAATGGGAAGTAGTTTGCCACCCTTCCATGGAAGTTTCCAAGTGATGAAGCCAAATCCATGATTGTTGTGATTGATCTTATCCCTTCCTCTCTCATCTATAAAAGCTTGTCTCCATGCCTTGAGCAAGCTAGTGGTAATGGTAATAATACTGGTACTGAAAGGAAGATATCAAGAGATTAGAGTTGCAAGAGCCTTCTTTGTGTCCATAAGGCTTAACCTAAGTGAGGAGATCTTGTCACCAAAGAGGGAGAGGCTTGTCCCTCATCCCTTCAAGCTTTGCAAGACTTGGTAGCTGAGCACCCAGCCAAAGGAGGACTTGACGTCAGGACTCTGGTTGTATTCTCCTTTGTTGATTATTAATAATAGATGACTATCATTATGGTTCCACTCTCATCATTGTTGTAATGGTTAATGTTGAGTTATATCCTTCCTGACTGATGTATAATTGCATTTATTAGATTTCACGCTTGTGTTTGTGTTGTTCTCTTTGTGTGCAGGTGTCCATTCATGGAAATAGTGGAGGATTGTGATCAGCCAAATCAAAGGAGCGCAGGTGGTGTCTCTTCTACGAACGAAAGCGTTGGAATCCAAGTAGGTCTTCATCACCTACCTTTTATTTGCAATTAGGAACTTGCGTGGTAGCATTGTTTGATTGTTGCTAGACCCTATCTGGGCTAGTAGGGATCGCCTCTATCCGTAGAGGGGATTTACCTCTCCAACAATACACAAGCAACAAAGCAGTAAAAGAAAACATAACAGGCAAACATATAAACATAAGAAGTTTAATAAGGAGTTCACCTAATACTCCTGGGCTACGTCTCCTAGTCCAGCCTTCAGTGGTGGCCTCTCTATTATGTTTTCAAGCAGAGTTTTTACAACAGTGAGCTCAGTTTTAGTCTCACACAACAAATCTAAATCAGCAAGACTGTACTTGGATCCCCCAAGTCTCTGGAGTACACAAACTCTTCTTACTGACTCTCAACCTCTAATGGTCACAATAGCATGAGCCTAATATTAGACTTATACATGACAAACATTATAGAGGAGTGTGCTTGAACCTCTCAAGCCTTCTTTGGAGCACACAGACTCTCTGACTCTCTCTATCTCTATCCTGACTCTGGCTCGATGCTGCCTTTGCTTCTTTCGATCAGTTCGGCTTCTTCTCTCTGCTTTCTGCTTCCCTCCTCTCTCTGTTTTGTTTGTGGCTTAAAAGCCAATCCGCTTCTTGACTGTTCATTTCTGCTTCCCGGCTTTCCAATTCCCCTGCCTCTATCCATTTGAATCCCTCTATCTTGCGTCATCAGTCACTATATAATGCCTCACAAGGAGGTGGCCACCTATTTTGTAACGGATGAGTGTCAACTATTTTGGACATACTTGAAACGACCTTTTTTTATCATTAACTCCAAGAATGCCTGCAGAACACTACCTTCTACCAACGCATCATCCATATCATACTTCCAATCCTATGTAACATTGCTTCATAACCTTGTCAAATCTGGTCATCCATTGGAACGCATCTCCACTGTTGATCTGGGGGCCCCAGTTCCTATGGTCATCATTCATATCGGGCAGCTAAGTAGCATGAAATTTACCCGTCCGATGTGAGCAGTTTTCTCTCTCTTCATCGGCATGCATGGTGATCACTGCATGGCATCGAGCAGAACTCAGTCGAAACTGCTTACCACTCGAAGCCCCTCCGATATTCTGCCGGTTTTGTGGAATCCCACTCCGACAAAATCGAAACGATATTTTTCTTCATTTTACAATTATTTTGAGTCCAGGCGCTTGAGGCTTTCCTTCAGTGAGAGGTTTGCCCTGCGATATACGATTAGCGAATTACATCAGAAACTACCTCCATTTCTTAAAATTATCCCTACATTTGTTGGTTAGTGTCAGCACGCGTTACCATGGTCCACCGCTCTATGCGTTAAATCAATGGCCCTCGTTGATCTTCACTGATCACAATTCGCAACTGTCATGAGGATTCCTCCTGATAGATTGATCTTTTTAAGACTTGAATCTTTGCTATGATTTTTAAAGAGTTCATGAAAACTTAGAGATTTTTCTAGGATCCATTTTGGATCATGCCTTCCCACTGAAAAATCTTTTGGACCACCAAAAGTTGGTTTTTTTAAAGCATCAATCAAGTGAGGGTATAAATTCCTCACTTGCCCAATTCTATCCATTTTGCATTGCTTGGTTTTGAACCTTTGAGTCCAATCCTGAGGTACTCAAGATCCCCTCTACGCGTAGTTCTCACCTTCTTGTCCAGAACTGTATCTTCTTGCAATTCATTGAGATATTCAGGAAATAGATCATCAATAGAAGGAAATTGACTCTGCTCTTCGGGATCTTCAATCAATGAAAGTTCAAATAGTCTCAAGCTTTTTGCATTAATTACCAAATATATGTGCATGTAAGCTGGAAAATCAAGGTGAAATGCATTCTCACCAATTTTCTCAAGTATCTTGAAAGGTCCATACCTTATTGGCTTCAACTTCTTACCTTCGTCTTGCATTTTGTCCTTGCTGATATACAACTAGATTTGATCACCAACTTGGAAAATATACTCAATCTGATGCTTATCATGCCTTACCTTGTACTTGGCTTGGCTCTTTTCCATCTATTCCTGTACTGCCTGGTGAATTTCTTAGATTTGTTCAATGAACTTGGTTGCTTTGTCCACATCACTGTGTCCATCAATCGCTATGTATTTGTCAAAGACAAAATCCAAGGGAGACCTTGGTGTGAAACCAAAACAGGTCTCAAAAGGAGATCTTTGTGTAAAAGAATGTTTAGCACTGTTGTAAGCATGTTGCACATAACATAAATGTTCATCCCAAAGCTTGGGATGCTTACTGCAATAGCCTCTGAGCAACTAGATCACTGTCTGGTTGACCACTTCTATTTGACCATCTATTTGTGGATGAAAGGCTATGCTCTTCTTCAATCTGGTGTCCATCAATTCCCATAGACTTAACCAAAACTTCCCAACAAATCAGGAGTCTCGATCAGATACAATGGAAGTGGGTAATCCAAAATGAACCCATATAGCTGAAAGAACAATTTTTCTATTTGTTCAGCTGCAATTTGTTTGTTACAGGGTACTAAAATACACATTTTGCTGAACCTGTCCACAATAACATATAAATAGTCATGACCTTTCCTAGATTTAGGCAGTCCCCCAACAAAGTCCATGGAAACACTTTCCCAAGAATGAGAAGGAACTAGTAGTGGAGTGTACAAGCCTAGTTTTCTATTGATGGGCTTGCCTTTAGCACACATGGTACACCCTCTTACATATCTAGAAACTATTTCATTCATTTTTGGCCAATAACAAAATCTTTGCAGCTGTGCAACTATTTTACTTACACCAGAGTGAGATGATATTAGAGAATTGTGTGCTTCTCGAATTATCTTTACTCATTTAGTTTGAGGAATGCGTAACTTTCCAAAATGATACAAGATTTGGTCCTTAACATGATAATCCAATTCTTCTACTTGTTTTCCATGACTTAAAGTTGCATATACATCTTTGAAATCTATATCTTGAGCATATTGTTCAATGTAGCTTTCATGCAATACTGAATTATGCTTAAGTATAGTAGATACATTTATGATTGATCTGGACAACATATCTACAACTGTATTGTGTGTGCTCTTTTTATATCTAATGACAATATGAAACTGTTGTAGAAAACCCATCCACCTATAGTGTCTTGATTGTTGCAACTTAGTTTGTGAGTGTAAATATTGAAGTGGTTGATGATCAGTATGTATAATCATCTCTTTTCCTATTAAATAATTTTTCCACTTTTTCACACTATGTACTAATGCATACAATTCCTTATCATATGTGGGATAATTAACTATTTCCGAATTAAATGTCTCAGAATGATAACATATGGGTTTACTGTGTTGCATCAACACTGCTCCCATGGCATAGTCATTGGCATCTATTTCAATCTCAAAGGGTCTTTGAAGATTGGGCATTGCTACTACTGGTGTTGTACTAATCTTTTCTTTTAAGGTGTCGAAGGCTTTCTGCTATTTGCCTCCCCACTGAAACACCTTGTTCAATCCTGTTAAAGCATGTAAGGGAGCTGCAATCAGGGAAAAGTTAGCAATAAACTTTCTCCAATACTGTGCGGCTCCTAGGAAGCTTCTAACTTCTGTAGCAGATTTGGGTTTAGGCTAGTTTACAATGACTGCAACCTTAGAGGGATCTATCTTCAATTCACCACCCCCTACAATATGACCCAAATAATTCAAAGATGTTTTGCCAAATTCACATTTTGATAGCTTAACATAAAGGTTTTATCTTTTCAAAACATCTAGAGTCTGCTTTACATGCTTCAAATGTTCTTCCCATGTTTTACTAAATATAAGAATGTCATCTAAATATACAATGACAAAATCATCAATAAAAGGCCTGAGTACGTCATTCATTACTCTCATGAAAGTAGCAGGAGAATTAGTTAAGCCAAAAGGCATAACTAACCACTCATACAATCCCTGCTTTGTTTTGAAAGCAGTGTTCCATGCATCTTGCTCTACAACTCTGACCTGATGGTAGCCACTATGCAAGTCCAACTTGGAAAAGTAAACAACTTCTTTCAACTAATCTAGTAGATCATCTATGTGAGGAAGGGGATAATGATTTTTTATCATTATCTTATTCAGTTCTCGGTAATCAATGCACATTCTCCATGAGCCATCTTTCTTTCTCACCAAGACAATTGGAGACCCACATGGTGATGTGCTAGGTCTTACGAACCCTTTCTCGAGCAACTCCTGTACCTACTTCTTAATTTCTGCATTCTCTAAAGTGGACAACCTGTACATTCCGATGTTAGGAAATGGAGCATCTTGCTACAAATTAATATCATGTACTATTTCCTTTTTGGGTCGTAGATTTTTAGGTTCTTGAAATAGTATATCATATTCTGAAACAACTTTTTATAAATCAGCTTGTTGTTTAGCATTACAGCCTTCAAATACATTGGTTTTATCAGGTTTCTTTTCCTTTACAACCATCAATAAAAATTGTTTATGAAAGTATAATTATTCTTGAGTTGATGAGCTCTTACAATATATTCAATTCCATCTTTAATGAGTTGATACTTGTTTTTAGTTGTATAGAAAATAGCTTTTCTATCATACAAGTAAGGAATTCCTAAAACAATTCCACATATATCCAAGGGAACTATATCTAACTCAACCTCATCTACAAATGTTGACCCAAAAAAAACCTAAGTTTACATTGTCTAGTCACTTGTAGCTTTGCTTTATCACATAACCAACCTAATGGATATGGCTTCTTGTGAGGTGTGGCTAGTAATCCCAGCTTCTTTACAATTGCTTCAGAAATTAAGTTTACTTGTGAGCCACTATCAAACAAAGTATCAATCTTTTGATGCTTGGAAATAACTCTAATATGAAAAAGCTCATGTCTTTTCCTCTCATTTTCTTCATTATCAATAGATTGTGTAAAATTACTGGTAGATGCTTCAGAATTTTTACCTTTTATACCTATGGCCATGATTGTTGTTTCATCCCCTGAGTCTGACCCCAAATCTTTTTGAATAGCTGCAACAGTCTTCTTCATTTTGCCATCGAACTTCTTGGGTCTCAGCTCCAGATGCATAATCCAACAGTGTTCATCATCATGCCCATCCTTCTTGCAGTGAGTGCATGAAGGTTTGGTATTTTGTACAACATTTGTCTTCCTCTCTTTCCATTTTTGCTTTCTCCTTTCCTTGTTCTTGCTTGCAGTGGGTTTTGACGATCCCCCAACTTCTCGGTTCACATTCCTGCCTCTAGCCTCTAGATGTGTAGCCTGAATAGATACCTCATCTATGCTAGTGGGATTAAACATGAGAATGGTGTGCTTTAAATAACTGTGTTGACCACCTATATACTTCAACAGAGTTTCAGGTGAGTCTAAAGAAATTCCTAGAATCAAATCTCTTTTTCTAAATTCTTGGGTGTAGCCTTGTACACTTTCCCCTTTCAATTGTCGAAGAGTTTGCCAACTCATCATAGCTTGCTGCATATAAGCTAGTGGATAGAACTTTTTTTTAATTATAGAAACAAATTCACTCCAAACAGAAAGGATTTTACCATGCTTCTTCATGTCAGCTTGTGTCCTGCCTTCCCACCATACCAAGGCAGTGCCTCCAAGGCGTAGGTTGGCCAGCTGAATCTTACTTTTGTTTGAATCAATGCTCTACACCTTGCAATATACATCAATCTGTCTAATCCAATTATCTAGTTTCTCTGCATTCAACTCTCCATCATATATCGAAAAATCAAATTTAACATCTAATTTAATCAAATATGTTTTCTTTTCATTTGTAGGGCTATTAGGAGGTGTGGGAATATTTTCTTCTTTTCCTTTGCCTTTATAATGGTCATGGAGGAGAGATTCTTTTGTTCCTTTATCTTGTTTGGAGTTTGATGAATCTTCATCTCTACCTTTCTTAAATTCTTTATACATTCCTCTACCATGGCTCTCATGGTCATGAAACTGTCCATGAACTGGGAGTCTGATTCCAAGGGAGTTTGTTCTGCCATTTTCCTCTTAGGATAGACTCTTCCAATTTTTGGGTTAGCTTCAACTAATTCTACTTCTCCTAATTTGAGCTTTGTCCTAGTTAGCATTCAACAAAAGAATCCAACACAAGCTTGTTTAACCTTGCAACCTAGAGCTCTAATACCACTTGATCTGTAATTGATCTAAGACAAACAATAAGGTGTTATAGAGTCATGTGCATGGATGTCCCTATGTTATTTTGTGCAACAGATCGATAAGATTGTGAAATACATAGGAAATGAAGCAGTAAAATAAAACATAACAGGAAAACATATAAACACAACAAGTTTAATAAGGAGTTCACCCAATACTCCTGGGCTGCGTCTCCTGGTCCAGACTTCAGTGGTAGCCTCTCTATTATGTTTTCAAGCATATTTTTTACAACAGTGAGCTCAGTTTGGGTCTCACACAACAAATATAAATCAACAAGACTGTACTTGGATCCCCCAAGTCTCTAGAGTACACAGACTCTCCTTATTGACTCTCGACCTCTAATGGTCACAGTAGTATGAGCCCAATCTAAGACTCATACATGACAGGAATTATAGAGGAGTGCACTTGAACCTCCCAAGCCTTTTCTAGAGCACATAGACTCTCTGACACTCTCTGTCTCTATCATGACTGTGGCTTGATGCTACCTTTGCTTCTGTAGGCTAGCTTGGCTTCTTCTCTCTGCTTTCTGCGCTTAGCTTTCTACTTCCCTGCTCTCTCTATCAGTTTGTGGCTTAAAATCCAATCTGCTTCTTGACTGTTCATTTCCGCTTCTCATCTTTCTGGTTCCCCTGCCTTTGTCCATTTTAATCCCTCAATCCTGCGTCATCAGTCACTGTATAATGCCTTACAAGGAGGTGGCCACCTATTTTGTAATGGATGAGTGTTAGTTCTTTTGGACATACTTGAAACGACTATTTTTTACATTAACTCCAAGATGCCCGCAGCACATGACTTTCTGCCAACGCATCATCCATATCATACTTCAAATCCTATGTGACCTTGCTTCATAACCTTGTCAAATCTGGTCATCCATCGGAATGCATCTCCGCCATTGATTTGGGGGCCCCAGATCCTACGGTCATCATTCATATCGGGTGGCTAAGTAGCATGATGTTCACTCGTTCAATGTGAGTGGTTTTCTCTCTCCCCACTAGGATTTGTGGCGATCACTACGTGGCATTGGGCGGAACTCGGCCGAAACTGCTTACCGCTTGAAGCCCCTCCGATATTTTGCTAGTTTTGTGGAATCCCACTCCGATGGAACCAAAACGATATTTTCCCGAATTTTACAATTATTTTGGGTCCGAGCGCTCGGGTCTTTCCTTCACTGAGAGGTTTGCCCTGCGATATGTGATTAGCAATTCGCATATTGGAAACTACCTCAGTTGCTTAAAATTATCCCTACATTTGCTGGTTGGTGTCAGCACGTGTTACCATGGTTCGCCGCTCTGTGCACTAGATCGACGACCCTCATTGATTCGCGCCGATCACAATTCGCAACTGTCATGAGGATTCCTCCCGATAGGTTGATCTTTTTAAGACTTGAAACTTTGGTATAATTTTTAAAGAGTTCATGAAAACTTAGAGAGTGTTCTAGGATCCATTTTGGATCATGCTATGATTGATTTTTTTGGGTATATACATTTTTTGAAAGGGTCCCCATTTATTAAAGTAATATTTTACTACTAATGTTAATAAATGGGGGGTTGTTGGCAAGCACAACAATTGGCGATTCACTTGGAAGAACCAGTTTTCTCTGAGAGTTTTTTTTTTTAATTTTCTAAAACTTCTAGAATAAAGATAGTTTTGAAAATAAAACTAAATTACATGGAATACAAGGTAAGTAGTACTTCTCATTTATCAATAAATAACGTATGCTCTAACTATCTTTCTTTTGATTGCCCTTTTCTCATAGATAGTCACTTTACCTACATCAGGCATTACTTGGTTATAAAGATAAAAGCAAAAGAATCTCATTAGATCAATTTTGGTATACTCATTTGTCATAGGTAGAGCCTCTGCTACCAGTAGGCATTTAAAGCCTTGACAGGGTTACCTGTTACCCAGCAATGATTCACTATCCCACTTAAGTAAGAATGCAAATTTAAAGATAAATTCTTCAGTATACTTGATGCTTTCTTTATTTTACTGAAGTAATTCATTCTTATTTTATTTCTTAAATGACGATGTCTTGGTTTGGTGGCCAAAATTGACAATGGCATTCACTTGATTTGTAGCTGAACTGAACAAGCTGGCTCTTGATGAGACCCCTTACCTTTTGATTGATCAATCTCAAGCCATTACCCTATTTTGATATTCAGTATTTGTAATGTTAGTTAGTTATAATCTTATGATCATGGTAAGTCGGCTCTTGATGAGACCTCTTATCCTTTAAGTTTAAAGTATAGTTCAGAATTACACTCTAAAATTGAAATCTACTCAGGTGGGGGGAATCATTGGCTCCGTAAGAGTTTCTGGACGACAATCATCGAGCTTAAAGATGCCTTTCCATAAAGAAACTTTTCTTTGTTATTAATACTTTTCCTGACTGATGTAAAGAAAATTTCTTTCTAAAGTTAAGTTTTATCAAAGATCAGATAATTTAGCAGAAAAACATGCAGTTTTGGAGCTGTAGCACTCATTATTTATTTCATGAATGAAGATTAATTTTCATAACCATTTCTACTTATACAAGCGAAAAACAAAATTAAAAAGAGAAACTATCTTTCAGTAAAACCACACGTAAATGTTTTCAACTTGTATTATTAGTTCAAAAGAAAATTAACTAAAGAATATACTATATAGTGATCAGAAGAGATCATTTTCTATGGAAAATATTTCTTTAGGACCTTTCCATTAATAGGTAGAGGTTTCTCTCTTACCTTCTAAATATTGTAATAGAAAAGTTTATGGGCATATTAGCTCGACAATCTGGAATGGGCCAAGCCACATTCGTTGGAACTTAGTATACCTACCTCTCTCTTCATGGGCTTCATCCCATTTTAACACTAAGTCTCGAAGTTGGAAATTTTTTGAAGATATAGAATTTGAATCAAAGGATGCTTTGAGTAACTGTTGATGATGTATATGGGTAATTATGCCTTTTCTTATTCCTATTCAAGTTTAAGGATTTGTAATTTTCTAAGTTGCATAGACGAGGAAGGAGTTTCTTTGATGAAATAAACTAAGGCAAACGAGGGAATAGCTATGTTTGTTGGTAAGACAACTTCTTTCCCATAAACCATATTAAAAGGTGAAGTGCCAATGGAGGTTTTCTGAGTTATTTGATCTGCCCACAAAGCAAACACTAAAGATTTATGCTAGTTCTTTTGACTTTGATCAACAGTTTGTTTAATAATCCTGATAAGGTTCTTGTTTGTGGATTCGGCTAACCCATTTCGTTGTGGATAATAATTAGAAGAATATTTAAGTTTAAAGCCTCTTTTAAGAGAAAATTCTGTCATAGCATTGCTCGAAAAGTAAGATGCATTATCAAACATTAAGGGAGAAGATAAACCAAACCTGGTGATGATAAATTGATCTATAAATTCGATAATGTTCTCAGCATTGGCTACCTTGAGTGGAATTGCTTCAACCCATTTCGTGAAGTAATCAGTGGCTGAAAGGATATATTTATGTTGCTTAGAAGAATGAGGAATGATCTCACCTATTATGTCTAATCCCCATTGTTCAAATGGTTGATCAATGTTGACTGGTTGTAACGGTAATGTTGGTTTCTTCTGTCTTCCAACAGCTGTCTGACATATCTTACGTTTCCTTACATAACTATGTGCATCTTTGAATAGGGTTGGCCAGTAATAGCTTGCACGTAGTATTTTATGTGTTGTAGCATATCCTGCAAAGTGTTCGCCAGCCGGTCCATCGTGAAGTTCCTGCAATACTTTCTTTGCTTCAGATTTCTCAAGACATCTAAGCAAAACAGAATCATAATTCATTCTAAATAGCACGTTGTTGAAAATTTGATATTGTTTAGCTTTCAACCTCAAGGCTCTTTTCTTTGTGTAATTCAAATGTGGAGGTGCATATCCATTTTTTAAATAGAATATTATATCAGCATATGTTGATTCAGTGTCGTTAATGTTTACCTCATAGATTTGTACCTCGACACCTGAATGTTGTGATTCTGACATATTCGATGCTCCTGCCAACATCCTGCAAAAACCTTGACCTTCCACAATGTTTGCTGGTTTGATTTCAATGTCATATTCTTGTAGAGCCGTAACCCAATTTTCACTTTTTTCACCCATAGCCCTTTTTACTAGAAGATTTCTTACTGCTGGGAATGGTACTATCACCTTGGTGTGGGTTTTGAGAAGAAAAGGTCTGAAGGGTTTTATTGATTTGAAAACAGCGTAAGCTTGTTTTTCAACATTTGAGTAATTCAATTAAGTTCCTTGTAAATTAGAGCTAAAGAAAGAAATCGGGGCTTTGGCTTTATCTTGATTTCTTGCGTCAATATGGTTGCATATGATTTCTCGGAAACGAAAGTGTACAAAGTGAAATGATTGGAAAAATTTAGCGTTGCTAAAGATGTGGTGTTTATGATTTCTTGTTTTATCAAGTTAAAAGCTTCATGTTCCAACTGACCCCATTTAAACAGAGAATTTTTCTTTATCATGGCTTGAAGGGGTAATACAATTCTTGAGAAGTCAGGGACAAATCGTTTGACAAAATTTATTTGACCAATGAAAGCTTGCATCAATTTTTTGTTATGGGGCAAAGGTATTTCAGAAATTTCTTTAATCCTGTCAGGGTCAATATGAATCCCTGTTTTGGACACAATAAATCCAAGGAGTTTTCCTTCACTTAATGTGAAAAAAGAATTCTTGGGGTTAAGGGAAATCTCATACTTTTGACAACGTTCAAAGATTTGTTTTAGACTTCTCAGATGATTATTACGTTTTTTGGAATATACAGTTATATCATCTGAGTAGATTACCACTGACTTGTTTACTAAACCCTTGAAGGCAATATCCATGGCTCTTTGAAAAGTGGCACTGTCATTAATTAGTCCGAACGACATCTTTTGATAGGCATAAGTGCCCCATTTTGTTCTGAATGTGGTTTTCAGTTGATTGTCTGGATGGACTAAGATTTGATTGTAACATGAGAAACCATCTAGAAAGGACATTAGTTCTGAGCCTGCAACTGATTGCAATATCTGTTCCATAGGAGGCAATGGAAAATTGTCCTTTTGGCAAGCTTTATTGAGATTGCGAAATTCAATACAAATCGAAATATAGTCATTTTTCTTTCTGACTGGGATGAGATTGGAGACCCACCTGGAATTCCTGACAGGAAAAATAATTTTGGCCTTTAGTAGTTTATTTAGCTCAGATTTAATCTGGATTTCTAAATTGGGATGAATTTTCCTCAATTTCTGCTAAACAGGTTTTTCATCAGAGGTCATAGGAATAATATGTTGAATAATAGAAGTGTTATAGGTTTTAATATCGTCGTAATTCCAAGAAAAGTCATTCTTATATTGTTTCAACAGACATATAAAGATTATTTTTCTTTCGATGTGAGTCTGAGACCTAGATTGATGGTTTGTGGTTTCGTATCAGTTCCAAGATTGATTAATTCATACCTCAGAGTTGAACTCTGAAGTTTTGAATTAGTAGATCCTTTGAATCTATCTTTGAGGTCATATAAATCTTCCAATTTAGTTGTTGTTAGTTTCTTGCTTCAGTTGGTTGTCATGTTGGTATTCATCAACTATCTAGTCCTCATAAGAGCCTTTTGAAGTGAGGAAGCTTACGATGTCGAGATCATTGTTAAAGACTCTCCAATTGGTGATATTATCAGGAATAGACGGCCTAAAAATTAATTCAATTGAGAATCAATCTGGGTTGTAATATTCTGGTGGAATAAGCTTGGAAGCTACATTAGCTAGGAGATCGGCGCTAGCATTTTGGAGTCTTGGGATTGAAGAAATATTAAACACTGTAAAATGTGAGGTCAGGTCTTGGACTAACGATTGATAGTGTTTCAAATGTCTTGACAGACAGTGTATAGTATTTCTCACTTGTCTAACGACAATTTCGAAATCCAAACACTTGAAGGTATTTGATATTAAGACCAATTGCTTTGTACAAACCTTGAACCAATGCTTCATATTCAACAATATTATTTGTAAAATCAAATTCAAGTCTACATGCTGGTATAGTTTTTCCCCTTCCGGGCTAACTAATATGCATCCAGCCCCTACTCCATCATTGGATCTAGATCCATCAAAAAATAATTTCCAAAATAAATATTTATGTATATGTTTATCTACAAAATTCACACATTTAGAGGTGTATGTTTGGGAATAATTTTCGATTTGAGATACAACAGAGTTTTCTAAGAAAGGTGAAGTATGAGCATTGAAATTCCCTTGGAATGAATCAACAGAATAATTTTCGATTATATTATTGCTATATGTTATCGACTCATTTTCTCCTTCTAGTTCTGTCACTATATATTTTTGATGTTTCTCTCGATCAACCCTTATCTGATTTGGCTTGCTGTTATAGAGAAGCCACATGTGAGACTAGTTGGTTGCGAATTAACCATGGAGCTTTTCTGACCAGCCCCTACTAAGGCTTAAGCCATAAAATTCAGGAATGTCAGCTACAAGTATATCAATTACTTGACAAACTTTTGGGTTTGATGAAAATCTAATGGTTACTTGATTAAGTTCTCCAATAACTTCGACTTGAGATTGATCTATTTGTACTGCAGATTTCTAGGGCTGTACATTTAACTTAGTGTAGATTGTTCTAGGCAAAATGTTAGATGAAGCACTAGAATCAACTCACAGTTGTGCAAGTTTTTATTAAAGACTTCAAAAGTAAGAAGAAATGGTGGGGTATGAGATTTATATCTTCCGCCAATTAAAGCGATGTCGATTGGATCAATTATGTTTGAAGAAATACAAGGGGGTCTTCCCATTTCCTGAGCGGCCTGTGATATTACTGCAACAGTAAGCGAGGTAGTGGGAACTGCTTTGAGTTCTTTCAAAAGTGGCTTCTATTGTTTTTTAATTTACTAAGCTCATGAAAGGTGATGTTTGCCCTAGTTTTCTTCATATCCTCAATAATAATGTATTCCATTTCGTTGGAAATTATCAGAGTTTTGGATGAAGGTGAAGAAGTTGATTAGGTAGGGTTTGTTTGAGTAGATTTCAGTGAAGATTTCTTACCTACGACTTTATCTCTGGGAGGTGGCATTGAAGTTTTCTCTTTTGAACTTGATTGAGGTGGATCAAGCTAATTTCTGCTTCTAGTGTCAACGGGTAGTGATTTCCGATCCTCTTCATTTGGAAGGATAAAATCCCACATTCCTTGTAATTTTGCTATTTCTTCATCGTCGATTTGTTCTTCACTTAAGGCTTCTTCCTCATTTCCATCCAATTCATCGTTTGATATAGCATTTGGAGCTTTAGGATCGGTTGGGGCATTCCTTTTATATGTTCTAAAATGTTTCTTGGAAGAAGATTCAACTACTTGTTTTTTTATGTCAACCATTTCGTTAGACATGGTCTTGAGGACTTTTTGTAACCCTTCCAAATCAAAAGGATTCTTTGGTGGTTTTTCCTAGAATCATCTCTAAAGGTTAATTTTCTTGGATTTTCTTTCCTCTAATGTGTTTTTCTTTTCTACGGCCAAGATACGTTTTTCAACAGCTATTGCTTCTTTCATATTTTCTGCTAACGTTGGTTTGGAAGCTCTATCAACAAATATGGTTGTGTTTGAAGGTAGAGCAGAAATGTACCATTCATTTCAGACCTCCTCGCTAGGCTTAGACATCATATGTATTTTATTCAATAACTTATTGAAACATGAGTTGAAGTCCTTAATGGGTTCTTTTGGTTCGGCTTTCAAATTGGAGAGGTCATTTATTAAAGTTGTTGTAGACCTATCATCTCCAAATTTAGTTAAAAATTTCTCTTGAAAAGCATCCCAGCTATTAATAGAGCCTAATGGTAACGAAAAGTACCATGATCCTGCTGCTCCTTGTAGAGTATATGGGAATAATCTTACAACTGCGTCTTCTTCTTCTACTCCGTTCAAATTAATGGACAACATGAAATTATTTATATGTTCTTCTGCTAATAGGCCATTATTAGGGTTAAATTTAGGTAACCATTTTTCTGGATGTGTTGGCAATTGGGTCAAAGGTCCAGCCATTCTAACAGCTCCTGGGTTGGTCCATGGCCTTGGTTGAGATTGATTATGTGCCATTGTTGGGATATTAGTAGAAGAGAGTGAAGCAGTGGTTGAAGGTGATTGGGTAGAGGATGGTGTGGCTCCTGTACCTATGTGAATCACGATCTGGAGTTGGGAAGCGGATGTGTGACCATGAAATGATATGGATGGAATGGACGATGATGATGAAAGAACTTCGCTGTGATATTTTTATGGTGTCTTCTTAGCCCTTTTACGACTTGGTAGAGGGAATTCAACTGGTGGGATTCCAAGTTTTTCACTTTGTGCTCTAGTTAGCGATTGCAATGGGATATATTAGGTGAAACTGCCTTGGGATAACTCAAAATCTTCTTGAGATATTGAAATCCCATGCAATTTGTGGATCCAAGATTGTACTTCAGGGGGTTCAGACGAAGAACTGTCTGGCTTGTTTAGGATTTCAGCAGTGGGCTCTATATTTTATTTTCAACTTTTTGCTTGGGAATAGGAGATTTGGAATGCGAACGAGCTTGTAGATTTAGATTTACTTGTCATTCATAGTCAGGCCCTCCTTATAGCACCAAATATGTTGAAGGCTTGAAAATCGTTGCCTCAACAAGGGGTATAACCACCCGGTCCGGACCCTAGGACATCTCCTTTTCCGTTTGGAATAGTCCCTCTAATTGGGGATGACGGGACCAGTTTCTCAATCCATTTTTATGCTTGTGCTAACGGGATGATGTTTTTTGAGATTTTTGGAGTGATACTTAACCTCAAAGTAATCTAATTTAACTAATAATCATGTGCAGTTTGTCCTAATCAAAAGTATTTGTTTAACTATAACTATCCCGAGAGTAACATGAAATATGCGATCTAAAATGATATTTTAAATTAGTTGATAATAAAGATCATTCAATCATGATAAGAAGTGAATCCATTTAGCAATGATCGTTTCGTATGAAAAGTTAGCCAAAACGATATGAGAGATATATCACATAAAAATCATTCATATATTTAGCATAAATTATAAATCATCATCATAAAATAGTGCAATAATGGCAATCTAAAATTCAAACTTCCATACATAACTAACTTGAAGATAATGTATTGCTTGAGGCATAAGTAAAAAAGAATTAAGAGATAAAAGTACCATTTAAAATACATTCTACTCATGTGCTCCAGCAATATTGATTTACTTTCAAATCATTCAACATCATCTAAGAGTACAAAAGTGCAATTTCAATAGAAGATGTCAAATTCAAGTAGAAAATAAATCATGTTCTATTAATTTCACTAGAACTTCCTCAAAGGGAGCATAAGTACATGTTCTAAAGAATGTTTCTGATAAAATTTATGGACCCCTCTCTAAATGCATGAGAGGGGTTTAAATACTAACTTATGAAAATAATAATAGATTATTAAAAAAAAATTGAGGAGGTTTAAATGACCTGCCTCAATTTAAGCAAAATAAAACAAAAATAGAAATGTGCATACTGATTAATCATGCATTCGATCTTTCAGAACACAAATATCTAGCATGGTCTTGAGGAGTGTAGGTTGGCCAACTTCAGTTTTCAGTTGTCCTGTAAACACGACATTGATGAGCGCTGACACCATTTTCTCGGTAGAAACAATCAGGCATTTTAGGGTCATACATTGGCTGTGCAGTTTTACCAAATATTACCAATAGGCCTCTGATGAGCCCCAAAAATGGATAATTATATGGGCTCATTCAGCCTCCTAATTTGACTTAATCCACCATTATCACTAGTTTATTGCATTTTTTTTATTATATTTATGCTAATAGAGTGAATTGGGTTAGTCATTATGCCAACAAGTCTAATGTGTGCTTTATGCAGTCTTTTTGGTCAATTTGGAGACAAAATCAAAGGTTTAAATGAGCACTTGGCAGCCAAACTCGTGGACAGGATTTGTAGGAAGGTGTCCCTTTCATTTATGGGCCCTTACCTTGAATTCTCTACCATCAGCTCGGAGGTCAAGGGCCACCAAACCAATTATCACAAGGGCAGCCGAGCAAGGGCTAGTAAAGTTGTTGTTAACTACAAGTTTTGGCAGTCGAGTTTCTAAAGTTTAGGAGGACTGTTGGGGTCCTCAATTTGTATAAACAAGAAGGCTTAGGGCCTCATTTCAGTTACTCACTTTGTTGGCAGAAGTTAGATAGTTTGTAGTTCGATTTTAGTCATTTTTTAGGCAGTAGTTTAGCTCTGCATTTCAGCACATTTCCAAGCTTTTTCTTGTAGACAATTTTTGGGATGTAACTATTCTTTTGATCAATAAAGATGAATCCAGCTTTGCACCAACTCTAATATCTCTTAGGAGGTTGTAGTTATTGGGGTTGGGCCCAACCCAAGTGCCCAATACCTTCTTTGTTTACCTTTATGTGTTTTTGTTGCATTCTTAGAATAAAAGTTGTTATTTAGATTTAAATCTTGTTTTGTTATTTAGGTTCCTTTTGATGATCAAAAACGTTTTTCATGTTCATATTGATTTGATAGGTTAATAACAGAGAAGATCTTCAGAAAAAGGCTATCAAGCACCTCTGATCTCACCTCTCCCTCAGTGGGACCATGAGCTGAGACCTAAGTGTCCTTGCTGCCATAAAAACACTGTCTTTGCTTCATCATGCAATTATTAGTGTTAGATTCGTATTTGCAGAAGTTGATATTAGTTGTGGTTACATGCTCAGGTTCATGATTTCTTAGTTTGCATATCTATTTCACATGATAAACTGTTGTTCATTTTCTTTGTTGTTATTTAGATCAGATTAGGTTAAAGTAGCTAGGTCCTTGATTTTTCGAGTCTTTGTTTGTTCAGTTTGAGAAATAAATTTTAGAGCACCTGTATTACCTCTCTATCTAGCTTTCCTCCATCAGATAATCTGCTCCAACCCTTAGTCCATGATTCCTACCCTTCATTTGCCATACTTTTCCCACCTTGCCCTAATTTCTACATTCTTGTGCATCATCGCTTCCTCCATCCTCGAACAAATCCAATCGCTCCTTAGCCTCATCCACCAGGTCCTAGATCCCTTAACATCATTATCCAACATCCATTTCCACTTTCCCACCATTTTAGCTCCATCAACCCTCCAAAATCCTCTTTTCGGAACATCTTGTAGAAAATTACAAAACATCTTGTAGAAATTCTAAAACATCTTGTAGAACCCCTGCAGACTTCCTGTAGAAGCTCACGAAAGTGATTTCTTGAGATCTGATCACTATGAAACTCTCAAGAAGGATGCTAGGGACCCCTTAGGACCTCTTCTAACCTTTCCAACCTCCTGCAAGCATTTCCTTTCGCCAATCCACCTCTGCACAGTCAAAAACAGTTAAAGCACATGCACAATAATTCTGCTAACTTACTCAAAAATACAAAAAGATGTTTCTTTTCAGATTTCACTTTAGAAGTAGCTTAGTCACATGCATTTTACCTTTCTAAGAGTAAATGGCATTCCTTTCTATAGCTTTCATCATTTTTCTTACACCAGTAGGGTTAGCCGGTAAAACTAGGGTTTTCTAGGGTTTTCATTTCCTTTCCACTTTTCACTTATTTCTGCAAGTAGATTAGCCTCTGTTGAGTTAGCTTCCATCCATCACAGTTAAAATATTCTTCTAAGAGCTCATAGAAGTTGGGTTAAGCTCCTATCAGACTTGTGCCAGCTGATCAAGTGATCACCGTGGCAAGAGCTAGTACTTATGCATATAGCACCGTCGCTTCCAAGTTTTTTACGAACTACCGGGTTGATAAAAGTAAAGAAGGGAGTCCCAGGAGTTGCAGCATTATTGCTACAATACTGGGGCCCACTAGCCTCCCAGTTTAACCTGGTCACTTTCCTAATTGCTTCTATTGCTTCCACTATAATTCAAGTTATTTTTCATTCAAAAGGAAACCAGGGGTGTTTTCTACCACAAGATTAGCACTATGAAAATTTTCATTTACAGCTTCAATGATGTTTTTTGCTACTGTTGCCACATCCTCTATTGCCTATTCTGCCTCTTTGAGACGATAACCCCAACTTTCAAATAAGATCTCCTTATGTGATTCATCCAATTTGAGCATGTCGGTTCTTCTCCCATTCTCAGAATTTTGCCAAGTTATGAAATCTGAAACCTTTTTAAGAATTTCATCATATTCTAGTCACAATTCCACAACTTGGCTCGTTAACTTGTTGCTTATTTCATAGTGAGAGTTCCACTGCGAGATTTTTTTGGCATAGAAATTCTTTTTGGTGTGTCAGCTGGGAGTTGAGGCTAAGTGTTTTGGTGACAAAATGATCGATCTTTGGGTCATCCTTATGCAGATCTATTATGCTTTGTATCTGTGCCTCCTTACCTACCAAGTTGCTTCGATATTCTATTTGCATTTTTTGGAACTCCTGCTGTAATTTAGACAATTATATTTATACTTGTTGGTTGGTTTTGGCTTGTTATACCTACTGTTCTAGTGACAAAATTTGTTTTTTTTTCTTTAAGCAACATTTGTACCTCTGCTTCTTTGTCAATGGTTGTCGTAGCGTATGCACCTATGATCTGCGAGAGCTTGGTGAGGTTGGCCGATGGGTCGATGGATGAGTCTTTCCAGAGGACATCCATCAGCTCATTGTCTGAAGTGGTAGCGGTTATAGATTCCAATTTTCTTTTCTTTCTCTGTATTTTAACAACGGCCTTGTGTTGTGGGCTATAAAATACATCAAGAGGGGGAATTTCTTCTATTCTTAAAATAATCTCAAAGGTGGGGGTAATGGGAATATGTTCTATTTCTTGAGTATTCATAGTTCCCCCTGTTAAAATTTCTGGAGTTGTTTCTTGATGTGTCATTTGTGTTTCCGGTGCTTGTTCCTCTGTGTTGAGTTTTCTGTTGAAATTATCCCACTCCTCTTCCAAATCAATAACTAGAGGCTTTATTAATTGTATAGGGGGAGTGTGGGTTTCAGTCTGCTTGATGGTCAAAGTCTATTCATCTGTCTTTGTTGTAGACTGGGTAGTATACTGGATTGTTTCCCTGCTCCTACTTTTCTTATTTTCTGAAGACTTCTTGGATGCCTTTCCAGAATTGCTTTTAGATTTTTCCTTAGAGTCACCATCTATGCTTACACTGGGAGTGGGCTCCCTTATTGGTTCAATTAACAATTGGTCCAATGGGACCTTTAATAACCTCTTTTCTCTGTAGCTATAAAATGTCTCAAGTCCCTCTCGATCAAAAAGTATCTATGCCATATGTTTCACTTCTCTGAAGGTATTCTTCTGTAATAAAACATCATCAAATGGGTCCTTCTCATGGCTGAATAGTTTTACTTTGACCATAGTGGTAAAATCCTTGATAATATTGAATGGGTCGTATTGTCTTCCAGGGAACTTAGGTAGTTGTAGAGACAACATATTATATACTTCCCTGAACGCATGTCCAAGGTCATGTAATGCAAACACTCCACATGATATAGGAAATTGAGGCCAAATGGCCTTCTTTGACTCCTTCAGTGTTTTTCTCATCCCTCCTTCATTGCATGTCTGATAGGTTATCTCTAGCCATTAATTTATCTGGGACATAGAAAGCGAGAGCATGGGGAGAGGCGATGCTGCCAAACACTCTGATATATGTAAATGTCTCTTCCCCAAACCATTGGGCTACTTGGAGGATGTCTATCTCGGCTTCTTTGGGAGAATCTAGGGGCATCTCGATTATAGATTCATTTATGGATGGGAAGCATAACCCCGTGACAAATCTTGAAAAATTGTGGTTCAAAATTGGATTCCCACATATCTTTGTGGTAGATGTGAATAGGAAGTGAATCTTGAATAGTCCACTTCCACCCCATAAGAGGGAATTTAGAACCAAAACAAATAGCATCCATAACATAAGCACACATGAAAAATGATGGGTAAACCCTCAAAGCAATACTCCTTTTCCTTCTATACTCTATAATTTCTTTAGCTAAATTATTAGACAGGATTTGTGCCCAATCTATTATTGTTGCATTAACGACTGCATCTATTAAGGGAAACCATTCTGAGGAGAATTTGTTACTGTCAGGTTTTCCAAATAGTTTATAGAGCATAGCCGTAGAAAAATAGAAAGGGGAACAAACAGATGCGGTGGCGTACATACCATTTTTGTCTTTCTTGATTCTTTATTCATTATTTGAACAATTCTTTGTACAATCCGTAGGGTCTTCATTTTTTTTGACGAATTTCTCAACAAATTTCCTATTGTAGGTAACCTATGGTTCTAGCAGGTGGTACATAAGCCTTAGGTTATCTGGAGTGAAAGACCCTATAACTTCCTGGCCTCTTGTTTTGAATTCCCTGTCAGATATATCAACGTCATCAATGATACACTTAACCATGTCGATATAGGGGATTATTTTCAGTTGTGCAGCTATTCGGTGTAGAAATGAGCACGCAAGTTCATTTATGGAAGCATCATAGGAATCGTTCACATCGACTGTAATCATTGTCTCAAGAATCCTTGGTTGTTCCTCCTCCGGTAACTAATACATAGTCTCCCATCTAGATGTCCCTGCTTCCTTATTACATGTAGTATCCGTGAACAGAGGAGTCAATGTTGACTTCTCAGAGGCGATTGCTTTCCCTTTCTTCACCATTGCTTTCGGTTCCCTATTTTGCAGCTTTTTCCTAAAAGTTTCAAGAAGAACAGTTTATTGGATAAAAATGATATTGAACATAGGAATGAATCAATGAAGAAAACCAGTAAAGGTGATAAAGGTGTTTTATTTGAAATCACGTAAGAAGATATAAAATCACTCTAAATGGCCTTTCACACGTAACTGCAGTTACTTCTTCATAAATGACCACTAATGATCTGCTATCCTTTAACTTGAATGTCCATAAATATTCTCATCGTAAATCGGGAAACAATCTGCTAGGGTGGTGAGCCTTCAAACTGCGATAATAATGATTTTGCGATTTGCAAAGAAATATCACAGATCGCTATATCGCATAATTGGTTTTTGTTTAACTTACCACTTTTTTTAGTTTGGGCGAGATGCGAGATGTGAGAAACAAATATCATTACTTTTCGAGCCTCTTCTTTAATGAATAATGGACCTCCGCATGTGTTGATGGAAAGATTAAGAAGTGGGTCCAAGACGAGATCGCATTTCGCAATATTGGAATATAATAGGTTGAGGCTTGTGTCGTATGATTGAAATGCAATGCAAGAGAGCTATTATACCATCACAATTTTAGAGATTGCAATCTCGTAGATTGCAATACTTCAATGTAGCTTTTTAAGAGAATCTTTTATAAAAAACGATGTTGTGATGCGAGACTTTTAGCTTTTTAAAGAAGCTTTAAGGACTTTCTAACATTATGATCATTTTTCAAATATAGATTTACTTTTTTTATTGTTTCATCATAGATTGTGGTGGGTTAGAAAGGTATCGTTTGTGATGCATTTCATGCTAAATATGAAAAAGTAGCATTTTAATGGTTTTAGAGGTTTTGTTTGATATCTTGGTTTATTCTAAATATGAAAGAAATACCTACATGCTAGGATTGATTTTTTTGGGTATATACATTTTTTGAAAGGGTCCCCATTTATTAAAGTAAAATTTTACTACTAACGTTAATAAATGGGGGGTTGCTGACAAGCACAACACCACCATAGCCTAGCTTGTAGGATCTTCTGTGCAGTCGATATTCCAACATAATGTCCTCCAACAACTCCTCCATATGCTTTAGCGAGGATATTTTGTCTTTCGTAATCCAGTACATACCTGTGCATAATTCCATCCAACCCCATTTTATACAAGTGCCCTACAATTACAGAAAAATATGCAGCCCTTACCACCAATTCCTTCTTCTCTTTCATTATATATCCTTCAGGATTTGCACCTGTAGACAGGGATTGGATTATATCCAAAAAATGTTTGTCTGCAACACACATCGGGAAATCCTTCATCAAGACTTGTAGGTTCTTCACCATTTTCAATTCAAGAAAGGTGATCTGGTCCAACATTTAATTTTCTTGGTTTCACAATTACTTCGAAGTCGTACTCTTGAAATAACAGTAACCACCTACAAATTCCCCCCCCCCCCCCCCCCTCAACACAGGCTTGTTGACCAAGTACTTCAAAGTTGAATGGTTTGTATACATTTTGAAGTGTAAACACAACAGATAATGCCTAAATTTCTAGAGCGCATATACCATTGCCAACCCTTCACGCTCCGACGTGGTTGAATAATTATTCTATGCCTTAGACAATTTTCTACTAGCAAATGCAATCATATGGTCGATATCCCCTGTGTCTATTTGGGTTAAAACTTCTCCTAATGTTATGTAGGATGCATCCACATGTACATGGAATTCTTTCTTCCAATCAAGGAACACTAAAATAGGTGTTGTAACCATATTTTCCTTCAAAACATCTAAGCTTTTCTAGAAATCATGATCCCAACAAAATGTCGCATATTTCTTCAATAATTTCTCCATGGGCGCAATGATCTGCGTGTATGCCTTAATGAAATTTCTATAGTATATTATATGGCCCAATGTTGTGTGTAGCTGTTTTACGTTCCTTGGAGGCTCCAAATTGATAATCACTGCAATTTTAGCAAGGTCCACCATCAACTCTTTCTTATAAACAATGTGGCCCAAAAGTATCCCATATGGTACGCAAGCATCCAACATTAGGAAAATACTTGCAACATGATTTTTAACTAACTCAAACACCGTCCAATCATCAAAGTAGACTTCCAAAAACTTGTGAATAAATTCCTTAAAGGTTGTGACTACCACCCTAGAAAATATCGCAAGGGCATTCTTAAGTCCAAAGGGCATAACTGTATACTGGAACGAGCCACATTTTGTGGTGAAGGTAGTCTTACTTCGATCTTCTAGTGCAATCTTGATCTAGCAATATCCTAAGAATCCATCTGTAAAAGCATATGCTTCTTGACCACCAACGTTATCCAAGACTTCATCTATGAATGACTTAGGGAATGGATCATGTACATAAGCATCGTTCAACTTCCTTAGATCTACGCAGATCCTAATTTTTCCCTTTGTCTTATTCTCTTGAACCACCATAGGGCTAACCCAGTCTGATTCTTCTACAAGCTCAATAATTCTTTCTACGAGCATCTTATCCATTTCTTCCTGCACTTTTTCTTTGTATTTAGGATTCAATCGGTATGGGTGCTACTTTACCAAATTCACATTTGTTTTCAAATTGATCTTCATAACACCCAGATCACCTACTATCCCTTTTAGATCAAATAAATGTTGGAAACAAGCCTTGATATTCCCGTAATAACTCTGCGACCTTGTCCACTATATTCTCATCCCAGTAATCACCTATATTTGCAAACTTTGGCTGCGCTTCTGACCTAATGTTCGCTTGCTTGGTCTTCAATGGTTTTGAAATGTCAGGAACCTATACCTTAGGACCAGTAACTTCGCTCTGTCCCTCTAACTCGGGGATATTGATATTCCTAGGATCTTACTCACCTTCTTCTGTGGTAACATTGTAATACTCCAAAGCATGCTGCAACTATGTACTCCAATCAGGTTTTACCCAGGTGATAGGATCTATTGGTGTTCTGAATATCTTAGCCTTGATTTCCTGTAACACTTCATCAATACAATTGAATATGTTCTCAAAATTGAATGTTAGCAAAATTCTTTCCTTCAGAACATCCAATCCGTGGTTCCATGTTGTAGCTCTGTTTCCTAATACCAATTGATCGGAATAGTATCCAAGGTATGGAAGAATATATGTCCCCATTCAACTTATGTTTCTTTTCCCCATGCTTTCGTCCAACGAACTAGATGATCAAGCGGATCATCCTTCCCTATAAATTTTTCAGTAATGTGGGTATTTTCATATCCAAATCGCAACTTCATCATCCTTCGTTACTCCTTCTAGTCTGCAAAGTTGTTCTTATGTGTACCCCACCATCTGGAAGGCATAACTCTCAGCGTGATGTCCAATTCCTAGAACTGACGCTCCTCTGGTACATACCTTTCAAATTTATTAAGAAACAAATTTACATCTTATAAGTCATCATAATATGGTAAGTTGCGTACCTCAGTGGATATACACCAGAGTGATTTAGTAAGCATGTTGCACCATAGCATTGATACTTCATGGAATATATTCAGCTTGTGATCGAGTTCCTCATCTGAATTCAAGTTGCAGGAGCTTTCCTTTTCCAAAGTGATTCTTCCATCTATCTTCGAATTGATCCAATCCTCATTCCACGTAGTAAGCTTATAGATCTATTCAATGTCATCCTCCTCATATTAACGTTGGATTGGTTCAGTATACCACACACCCTCTGTTGGATCTAATGGAACAACAACTCTTAGTTCCTTCTTCTCAAACATCACGCTATGCTTCTTCAGGTTGATGACCACATTCATGTCAAATGCCCAAACAATTCCGAGCACCACCGAGTAGGGATTGCTATCATGCACTATTTCGATTACCTCAAAATCAACTATAGTACGAGCTCCTTCAATGTCAATGGTTACTCCATGTAAGCATCCCATAGGAATAATCTTTTGTTGGTTCTGTTAGTGTCAGTATTTGCATCCTGCCATTAGTGATCAAAAATCCTCTTTTCATATCATTTTAAGGGTCCAATTCAGAATTTTTTTTATCATTCCACTAGGTCATGCAAAAAAATTAGTCACTGAGGGTATTCCTTGTCCAAAAACATCACTCTTCCTGAAATGTGATTACTTGCTGGTATAGTTTCATATCTTGTTGACTGTACATCATACATAAAGTTATTTTTATCACGCCATTTGTATCAATCATGAGGTCATTATGTCATCTTGAAATTCAGTCCTTCAAGGTCTCATTAGATCTTTAGGGTTTTTCAAGGTTTCATTAGGTCACTAGGGTTGCCAAGGTTCCATTCCATTGCATAAGACCAGCAAGTAAATAGTGATCAAATAACATCCCTTCACCATGTGAAGATAATTTGTAAACAGAAATGCTTATTGCATTATGTAATTTTATGTCTTTCAAATGTAGTAATTCCACTATCCCAAGTTGTTAACTCAGTGTTCCAAAGATGCCAGACCATCAAAAGATCAATTTTTCAAAGGAAATAGTCAAGTGAAAGGGTAAAGTTTCAAAGGGTTAAGTGCATGCCAAAGGGAGTTGTTTTTTCCCAAGGGTGTCCAAATAATCATTTTCCATAAGCATTAAACCCTATTTTCCTCACCCATTGAGCTAGGGTTGGCTATGAAATCAGAGACATCTGAGTATGTGAGGCATAAGGGAGGTCATTTTAGCGAGTATGAGGCCATTCCAACTCATACACATCATGTCTCCATCATTTTTCAATAAGTCATTCCAAGGGACAAATCATTTGCCACACATTGGCTCGGTTTTTCTTCAAACTATATTTTAGACCAAACAGGGAAGGATTTGGAAAAAGTGAGAGAATTTTTTGTCCACAATAGGCCAAGGAAGAAAAACCTCCTTCACTTTTTACACAGGTGTCATGTTTTTAGAGAAATGTCAAAAATACAGTTGCTATAAGAGATTTGTTGCACTTTTGGAGTGACCTTGGGAAAATCAATCTTTCTCCTAGCTAGAGTGACCAAATGACTTGCTTGATGAGTCAAATGATAACTATACATAGAGATATTTCCAATGAGATATCATGAGCTCAATTTGGAGTTGAGGAAGACCTCCAAACATTGACTGAAACAACACTCTGCATTTTTGTAGCCTCATTCTGCACATTTTGACCAGTCTTGGGAGATTGAGATTTTGACAAGGAAAATGAGCTTCAAATTGAAAATTCAAGCTGTTCTGGAAAGTAGACTTGCCAGGATTTCCAACAAGCTATCCCATGCTCAATTTGGACATTAGGAAGGTATTCAAAAGTCAGATTGAAGTGGTGTTGCACGCTAAGGGAGTGGTGTTGCGCGTATGGGCTTGGAATTGCGAGTATGGGCTTGGCGATGTGTGTCTGAGAGGAGGCTCAACGCGCAGTGCCACTAGCGTTACGCTTTTCCTAGGGGCACCCAAATGAGAAATGGTTTGCATTTTTGAATTCAGAGTGATGAGGACATTCACCCTAGATATTTTCAAATTTTTTGAGGCAGAACTGGTCCACCAAAAGGTCAAAAAACACCATAAAGATGACCTTTCTGCCAATTTTTGGACACACAGAAGAAGTCTTGGGAGAATCAAGTTTTGAGGGGTAAAATGAGCTTCAAATGCAGAAATTCTAGTTGTTTTGAAAAGCATACTTGAAGACCTTTCCAATGAGCTATCATGAGCTCAATTTGGATGTTGGGAAGGCCTCCAAAAGGGACCTGAAAGTGGTGCTACGCGTTAGGCCAGTGGCGTTGCATGTAGGGCAGTTTTTGCTTAGGATGGCTGTTTTCCAATTTTTGACTATGTTCATGGATTCCTTCTCATGGAGGTTGTTTCACCATTGTAAATGATGACTTGGCATGTAAATATGATAGATAAACAGTGATAGAGGGTAGATTCATTGCTTTAAAAGTCAATTTGAGCTCAAATGAATCAGTTTTTCACTTTTAGAGACAAGTTGTTGAGATGCCTATATTTCTATTTTCTTGTTCAGTGTTGGTTAGATTAGCTCCTCATCTTAGGCATTCAACCCCTGAGGATGGGAGGAGGTTGAATTCATGTCTATATCTTCTTCTTCTTTCTCATTGTAAAGTGTTGGACTAAGCTGGATGCTCAGACCTTGATTGTACACCATTTGTAGCAGTTTAGAAGGAGATTAATAAGAATTATAGCTATTTTTATGGGATCCATGTGGTATGGAGTTTTAGTACAGTTTCTTCTTCTATGATCATATGTTAATGTGTTTTATGTATTTTGTTAATCATTTCATTGCTTCTAGTTGAATGTTTTCAAGTTGATAGGCCAAATTCATTACATCAGTGCCTTGGGAAACCATTCACCATTTCATGTTTTTTGCAGTCTAGGAAGGATCCATGGTTTTCACATGCTCTTCTTAGCTTCTCACTAGTCTAAACATTTCACCACATCAAGCCCTAGAGTGTTAAAATCCTATGCCTACCTTGCCCCATTGAACACCCTGCAATTATGACCTAGTTCCCTAGACCTAAACTGTCCAGCTCCTCTTGATCCATCAAAACCCTTTCAAAATCAAACCAAAACTTCGTGCTACTATACCTAGCCTAATAGCCTTTACCAGATCCAATCATCTTAGCTAAGATCCTTACGAAGAGAGCCCTCTCTCGGCCTAGTAGGGTTAGCTACTTAGTTATGCGTGGTTTGTGGTTACCCTGGCATTGCCTTCTTTCAGCCTGAGGTTCAATCTAGGTGATAACATAGTGGAGACCATACTGGGGAGAATAGTATTATTTTCCTCAGAAAAATATATCAAGTTTAGATCTAATTGTTGATGGTGGACAATGATCAAATGCAGGAAGGCTGAAATCATTCACCTGGTGACTCCAAATCAATTTCAAGATCAGATCCGAGGACTCCGCTGGAGGATGAACCCGACCAGCAAAAACATGAAAGGACAGTATTGAAAGATCAGGTATTCAAGTTGGAATTTCATCCAAGACATTATGTTCTTTGTTCTAAATTGTTATGCTTCTTAACCTGCAAAGCAATACCGAACCAAGAATATGCACGGAAAAATATCGAGAACACAGAATATGTTAAGAAAATATACCCAGAACACAGAATAGCAAAGATTTTATTACTCAAAGAGAAATGTTCACAGGCCTCTTCGAGGGGGCAACCTCCAATCGAGCAGAGCTCGATTACAAAACAAGACACAATGCTCCTCGTAGGGAGTCTCTATCCTTTATATATGACTCATACATGCAATACCACGGGCCAATACCGTGGGTTTTATTAATACGATCTATCTAATACTACCGCCCATTTATCCTTTATTTAATACTACCGCCCATTTACAACTAATTGTGGTCCCATTTGCAACTAACTGGGTTAACCACTTACAAATATTAATATGGGCTTTATTGACTCTTGACTATGACGTGATCCCATGACATGAATAAGGGGGTTAGGGTGGGACCCTAACATGAATGCTCTAGTTGCACGTATCATTTATATAGTTCTTTCAAATGACTAGACCAAGCCAGCGGAAGAAAAGGAAGAAAATGTTGGAGTTGAAGAAACTACGAGTTTTTGATATGCAGTAAATATGTTTAGTTGTGTATACAGAGATGAAAAGAAAAGTGTCTAAGAACCGCCATAGAGTGAGGACCAGGCTCAAAAGCAGAACAATCAATATAAGTTTAGAATCCAAGGGTCGGTCTCCGAACAAGAATTGAAAATGAAGAAATTGCAAGAATAGTTGTTAAGGAAGATCATACCCCTTGTCAACTCAGCTCAGAACACTCAGAGCAAGTCTGGAAACAATAATACAACAAATAATACTCCTGCCAACACTAAAAGCAAGCCAATCATTCTGAGAGTATTAGATAAGGTTACTCCTCTAGACACTTCAGAAATTCCCGTCATGCTTGATTATAACATAGTCCAAGACATGAAGAAAACTTGTGAAAACATTTCACTCTTCGAACTTACAAGGATCGTGATCCAACGAGAATTGCTTGTTTGTGCTCTTGAACAACCTGCCTCGGGTAACAATGCTTCTTCATAGAAGGGATCTGGTAAGTCTTCTAGTTCCCTGGAATATGTGATTAATTTGTTAACATTAGATGCTAACACACTCTTCCCTCTATTTTTGTTAACATTTGAAATTTTTAATTATAATGTGCATAGTTTCTTAGCTGATTTTTGTGCATCTGTGAATGTAATTCCACTATCTATGGCCAAGAAAATCAATGCAAAATGGGATAAGACACATGCACAAATTACTCGTTTGGACAAGACCCTTGTCAATGTTATTGGTGTTGTGGGATAAACTCCCCTAGGGTCTTGGGTGAATACCCTAGCAGACGGAAGGTTATCTATGCAAAGAAACACACATTCCAGGCAATCATAATGCTACTATAAGCAAACTCTATGATAGGGGGCATACCTGAGGTCCTACGTTCGAGAAGAGCCTCCAAGGGTCCAAACCCTTCTTTGAGTTCCTTTGCTCCTTTGACCTGCAAAACCAACAATTCAAGAAAGTGCGGCAGTATATGGACTAAACGTCATAAAGAAACCAACTTCATATTATAAGGAAAGGTAGTTAGTTATGCAATTAAACAACCTATCACATATGATTCATAACATGAATATCAAAACATGAAGAAGATCTATATCAGGAACAAAGACATGTGTTTCTTTTATTATAGACAAAGAAAGTACATAAAAAGAACAATTTCACCTGAGTCGTCCTTTCGCAGGCTCCAAGCGGAACCATCTCTCGGATTTGTCCAGTATCAATCCTTTAACAAACTGCTTCCATGACTTACTCCATGATCTCTCAAGTAGTATGAAATCATCAACACACACAAGGAAACAA
>APFE030258391.1:293867-320962 GCA_000404065.3 Pinus taeda
GATCGAGTGTCTTCTTTTTCATCCATGACAACTCAGTCCAAAGGCTATTCTGGGACAATACCAAATCTTCAGTAAGTGTCCGGATACGACGAATACTTTCTCCTCTGCCATCTATAAATCACTGTCATCCTACATTGAAAGGGAGTTTTTGGAATGCTAGAGTAAGATTGTTGAAGTTTTGAGCTTGATAGTAAGAGCTGAGAGAGAAGTTATGTTGCTGAAATTCTGAGAGAGGAAGTGGCTTTGCAAGGCATGCCAAACTGCTGACCCAGTTGGAGGAGATTTGCAGCATCAAGCCTTAATTGGTTGTAATTCTTCTCTTCTTTTATTGAATAATGAACGACTGTTATTATGGTTCCACTCACATATTCTTCTGATAATATTTGAGTTATATCCTGCTTGACTGATATATAATTGTATGATATTGGATTTTACGCTTGTTTTGGATTGTTCTTTGTTTGTGCAGGTGTCCATGCGTGGAACGCAAGGATAGTGACTGGGCAAAGCTAGAGGACAGGAGTGACGTTTCTTCCACGACAAATAGCGTTGGATTCCAGGTAGGTCTTTCTAACCAACCTTTAAATTATGCAATTAGGAACTTGCATGCAGTGTGTATGATTGTTGCTAGACCCCTGTCGGGCTAGTGGGATCGCCTCTGTCCGCAGAGGGGATTTACCGACCTCAACAGGAGCGCGCATCTTTCGATCAAAAATTTGGCAGTTATGGAATTTTTGGACCACAATAGTACAATATTTAAACATAGACGACCAGAAATAGCTTGCGCGCAATATCTTTTGGGCAGTGGCATACCCAGACATATGACCACCACAGGCTCCAGAGTGACAGTCATTAAGGACCCTTTCAGCTTCCTCATGAGTCAAACAACGTAAAAAAACAGAGTCTGCCCCACGACGATAAAGAGTATCTCCAATAATTTTGAATTGTTGGGGCTGGAATCGTATTTTTCGACGGTCTGATCGTGAAATATCTGGCCGAAAGGTTTGGGTTTGGAGATAAACAATGATATCCCCGTACAATAGATCTAAAGTGCTAATTAGAAACAAGGATTCATCCGCAATGGGCTCCTCCGCCACAATTTCCGTGTCAGCACGCGGGAAGTCACACATTAATTCCGCAGAAACTAAAGATTTCTTTGACCCGTTTCAATACAGAAAACACACTGGTGGGGGTTCAACCTAATCCGATAATGCCTACACCTCATAAAAATTGCTCTTAAATGGACGAGATGATCAGCTCGATGTAATGAATGTGCAGGCAAGTCATCGAGATAGGGTTGCACAATGTGCTTAATATCATGAAAAGCATAAGACATGGCCCGTTAAAAAGTTTCCCTGGCGTTCTTGAGCCCAAAAGGTAATTTGAAATAAGAAAATGTCCCCCATGGACAAATGAATGCCGTTTTTGGTTGATCAACAGGTAGAATATTGATTTCATTGTATTTGGAAAAGCCATCCATAAAGGAGAAAATTTCGTTGCCGGCACAATCGTCAATGATTTCATCAATGTAGGAAGTAGGGTAGTTTTCCTTTGAACATGCTCGATTAATGTCCCTATAATCGATACATATTCTTACTGTCCCTTTCTTTTTGTTAATAGGAACAATATTCGATACCCAATCCGTTAATGGGATCGGATAAATGATACCTGCTTTGAGTAATTTTTCAACTTCTACTTTAATCACAACAAATTTTCCTGGGTGAATCTGACGCAAATGTTGCCAGACGGGTTTAGCGTCTGGGTAAGTTTTGATTTCATGAATTACAATTGTTGGGTCAATTCCTGGCATTTCCTCATATGACCAGGGGAACACATCGCAGAATTCTTGAAATAGGGCCTTATATGTTTGAATTTCATCTTCTGTACAAGAGGCATCTATATGAACGTTTTCAACAATTCCAGGCTTAACTGAAATGTCAAGGGGAATAGTTCGAGAAATATTTCCCAAGTTTAACTCGGAATCGGGATGTTTCATTGGATTTTGAGCATCCTGAACATATTCAGTCGTAAAAATTGATGAAAAATCATTTTCAAAACGATCGCTCTCGGGTAAAAACGAAGATCTGTGATGAAGATCTTCCCATGGTAACTCATCGACGCATAGGATTTCACGAATTTTCTCATCCATTTAAACAAGTTCAGAAAACGTTATTAAATCCGAGTTGGATGCCGAAAGTGATTCCTCATGGACCACATTCATTAAGTCGATTTGGGTTGATGTTGTGTCAGAAAACGATTGCACGGTCTGATATGCAAGTTCATACGGACTCAAAGGCATAAGAGTACCAAAGGAGTCTATAGGAAATCTTTTGACAAGTCACAAGCAGGTCTGGGCAGAGGATAACAAAACCTAAACCAAGATAAAACTAATTAAAAGAGTAAAAATCAAGTTTTTCAAAAATTTAGCAGGGTCCACAGGCTCAGAGTTTGCATAGGTGCGTGCACGCTCTGTGTGCAAAGTAAACATGCGTAGAGGTACGCACTATGATACAAGCACAGGATGCGGACTTCTCCTAAAGTTATGAAAAGCCAAAACAAACCTAGATCCACTAAATCCACCCAATTCCACACACAACAAGCCAAAAACAGAAACAAAAAGGCAAGTTTCTCATGTCAAAGTAAAACAAGGAAAACAATCAAGTCCCCAGCGGAGTCACCATTTTGTCACGCGGAATGAGTCTAGGTTGTGGATAAGATCGACCTTCCTAGTATCTAAAGATATCTAGTGACAAGCAAGCCAATCAAAAACTATCTTTCTCTAAATATGCAATCAAAACAAAGGCAAGCAAGTGTTTTAGGCCTACCTTGGATCCAGTGCAAGTTTGTGGAAGCCTCACTCCCTCGCTCCAAATGAGCTTCCTTGAAGTGTAAGTCTGCAAACACAATCAAGCAAACAAATTAAATAGCAACTGAAAAGCCAATATCATAAAGTATATTCATCATAATGATCAAGGAGATTATGAAACAAACCACATAAAACAATTTGTTGAGAAAAATGAATCTGATTGTATTAATTCAAATGAAGAAGAACTTTACAACCTGTGCCTTGATGCTGTACAAGCTCCTCCCAGGGTCCGACAAGAAGTCTCCTCTACTTTGACAAGTTTCACTCACTTCCTAATGAAACCAAAAGGTATGTGATCTCTCCTCTCAAGTTTAACTAGGAAGTCCCAATTCCATCAGCATTTACCCTCAAAATGTTCAGCTTCTAACCTCTCCAGCAACTGACCCAATGCCTTAATTTATAGTGCAATGGAGGGAAGTTACTAGGTCCTCCTTCAAAGGGATAAAGCCCTCCTTCAAAGGGATAGCTCCTCCTATCAAGGATTAGCTCCTTCTCTTTTGGGATGCATGAACCACCTTGGAGCGAACAATCCACGTCAAAATTCCTTCTAGAAACATCTAGAATTAACCCAAAGTGAGTTTTTTAAAATAAACTTGCGCCTTTTTGACTTTTACAGTGGTACACACCCACCCCTTTACAAACAGAGTGTGCAGATACGCAGGTAATATGAACAGAGAGTGCGGGCCTATAGGCAAAAGTGAGAGAAAGTGCGGAACCAGAGTTTTATTGATTTTCAATGTCTTTCTCTCATTTGCAAATCTTGACATGAAGAGCTAAGGTCTGAGACTTGCTTAGGAGGCTAGTATAAGTGATGATAGACCCATACTGACTGCAAATAGTCATGGTGACGATATTTTTGTGTAACAGGTACCTCTCAAATACCCGAGAATCCACTTTACTTCCACTCAACCATCTTTTCTTGGATTGTTCATATACCTGTTTACAATTCCCATTACATGTGCAATAATAGGCCTTGTGCAGACCATTTCATACATTAAGCTTCCAACTGTTGATGCATATGGAACTTTACACGTATAATCCATATCTTCTTGAGTCTTGGGACACATCTCTTCACTTAGATTGAAATGGATAGCCAAAGGTGTACTAACTGGTTTTACATTCTGCATATTAAATATTTCCAACACCTTTTCTATGTACTCATTCTAAGACAACGTTAATTTGCAATTTTCCTATATCTAGTTATTTTCATACCAAAGATTTGTTTTGCAACACCCAAATATAAATTTGCCAATTTTCCTATGAGCACATTTATTTCCTGTATGCTAGACTTTGTAATAAGCATGTCATCTAGATACAATAACAATAGAATATAGTTGCCATCATTTTTCTTTTTAAGATAAACAGAATGGTCAAAGAAACATCTAATATAACCCTGTTTAGACATAAACCTGTCAAATTTTAGATATCACTGTCTTGGAGCCTGTTTTAAGCCATACAAGCTCTTCTTCAATCTGCACACTAATGCCTCCTTCCCTTTGACCTCATATCCTTGAGGCTAGCACATATATATTTCTTCCTTCAAATCTCCATAGAGAAAGGTTGTATTTACATGTAACTGCTCAAGATGAAAATATTATGTTGCCACTTGACTTAAAATAGTTCTTATTGAATTCATTTTAACAACTGGAAAAAAAATCATCAAAGTCTATACATTTCTTTTGTGCAAACCCCTTCACCACAAGTCTAGCCTTATACCTCTACTTACATCCATCTTCTTCCTTCAACCTGTAAACCCATTTATTCTGCAATGTTGTTTTACTTGTAGAAAACTTGACGAAGTCCCAAGTCTTGTTATCCATCAAGGATTCCATCTCTTCTTACATGGCTTGCTCCCACTTCTTCTTGGTTTCTACTTGCATTTATTCTTCATATCTTTCCAGTTCACTAGAATGAATCAATAATACATAATAAAATGAAGGAGAGTATCATTCAGGTATCTTCTAACACCACTTTCAAGTGTTTGAAATGTATGTTGCTTTTGTGGTTGTTGTTGTTGTGATTGCTGATCAGTATGATTTTCAGGCACCTTTACTATTTTGTGATCTCATCAAGCACTACGTATTCATTGTTTTCTTTTTCCTTTTTCTTTCCCTGCATTTTATCCTTATACAAGACCTTTTCATTGAATATGACATCTCTTCTCCTAATGATTTTGTGATTTCATAATCATATAAGTGATAACCAAAATCATTTACACCATATCCAATAAAGGTAGGTTTCTTTGATTTTGCCTCAAGCTTTGTTCTATTTTATTTATTGATGTAGATAAAGGCTTCACAATTGAAAGTATTTAAAAATGATTAGTTTACCTTTTTACCTATCCATGCCTCCTCTGAAATACTACCATCCAAGAAACTTAGTGGCCCTTTGTTTATTAGATAACCAATAGTATCTACAACATCTACCCAAAATTGTAAGGGAAATATTACATGTAATCTCATGTACCTTGTACTCTCCATGATTGTCCTATTCATCCATTCTGACACATGATTTTCCTATGGTGTTCCTAGAACTGTCTTCTCTCTGTGAATTCCATGCTCTGAACAATAGTTATCAAACTTTTTTCTATAATATTCAGCCCCATTTTCTAATATGAGACACATCAACTTCTTTCATGTCTCATTCTCAACCAAAGCTTTCCGTTTATTGAAAGTATCAAATACATCAAATTTATTTCGAATACAACAAATACATGTTTTCGTAGGTGCGTCATCAATAAAAGTAACATAATAATGAGTGCCACTGAGAGATGATACTTGAGGAGGTCCCCATACATCTGTGTGCACAAGCTCTAATTTGTCGATCTTCTTTTCCTTGCCAACTCTGATAAATCTGACTCTCTTCTGTTTTCCATAAACACACTTTTCACATAAATCCAAACCAACATGTTATAAACCTAGAGACAAATTTCTTGAGTGAAGAATCTGCATCCCCTTCTCAGTCATGTGTCTAATCCAATGATTCCAAAGTGTTGTATCTTCTCATGTGGATGTTAAAGAAGTAATAGAATTAGAAATACTATTGCATAAATACAATGTACCAACCTTTTCTTCTTTTTCTATTACCAGGGGTCCCTTAGTAACCTTTTAGGTTTTGTATGTAAAAGTAGTTACACAACCTTCACCTCCCAATTTCCCTTTTGAAATTATTTTTTTCTTCATATATGGAACATGCCTTACCTCCTTCAATATCCATTGGTTTCCATTTTGTTACAGTATAAAAACCTACCCATTCCAACAATTTTACAGGGTTTATCATCACCCAGATGAACCTATTCAAAATCTCCTTGAGCATAGTCATGAAAATGTTTCCTATCAGGTGTGACATGGAATGAGGCCCCTGAATCTACCACCCAAAGATCAATAATATTCTCTAATGAAAGAATAAAAGAATATTGCAACACATCGCATGTCACATTCACTTCATGATTGTTCTCTTGATGTCCATCACCTTCTTTTCCCTTCTGAGATTTACAGTCTTTCTTCAGGTGTCCTTTCTTCCCACATTTCTAGTACACTATCCCTAATCTAGATTTAGATCTTACTTTTCTTGACTTATTGCAATTTCTTGGGTTCCTTCCAATTTCCAATTTTCTTCCCCTAGTCTTTGCAGTCATAGCATTACTTGATGTCTCACTGGAGATTTTTTGTCGCATTTACTCGCTAAGGATGGCACCAACAACATCATCAAAATTTAAAGTACTAGATCTAGAGACAAAGTTACTAATAGCCATAACCAAACCATTCCAATTTTCTGGCAATGAGAACAGAAATAACAAAGCCCTAACTTCATCATCAAAATTTACCCCTACAAAACTTAACTGACTGGTAACTGTTTTAAATTCGTTGTAAAATCCCTTGTGAAAATTCCATGTAATAAAAGTAAATAAAGGAAAAATAAAAATCACAGTCATGGGACACTTATTCCAAGTTGAATTTTGGGCAAAACATCCTAGTGTGGGTGTTCATTTGGTTTATTATGGTGAAGTAATTGGCAAAGGAAATGGAAAGGATTTGGAAAGACAAGAGGCATTATTTGGTATTTATTTATGAAAATAATGGAAATTAGGACAAACAGAAGGTGAAAGGTCACAGATTGCATGTGAGGATGAAAATGAAGGACAATAATGGAAAATGAAGAAAATAGAGGCCTCATTAATAAAAAGGCTTTTGAGGATCAATTCATAGACTTCTGTCAATTCAATTTTGGAGCTCCCTCTCTATTTTCTCTCTCGCACACGCTTGGATACTTAGATTTTTCTTGGAGCACTTCAACACTAGATCAATAAGGAAAAGAAGACAAGAGGGAGAAAAGATCAAGCAAGGAAGTGTAGGATCTAGCAGCTACAAAGGGATTATTTGTAGGTATTGATTTGCATGAGTGATTTACTTGCTAGATTTAATAGGCATGGTCACACATGTGTGTTCTTGGTTCTCTTGTTGTCATGGGCATGAGATTTTCTAGGTGTGATAGTGTTTGCAAGCCTATTATTTCATTTCTAGCTAAACATGGTGTGGTGGATTCTTTTCTATGTTGTTGAGCTGGATTTTCAAATGGGCTCGAAATTGAGTAGGGTGGTCCCAGGATTATTCACAAGGCCTAGGAATCCCAGGATGGGATACATGGTAAGGCCTGAATATGAACACCTCGATTGAGCCTAGGAATACCTTGAATGGTAATGGTGGGATACACGATAAAGCTTAGTGGTGAGTACCCTTGATTAGGCCTAGGAATCACGAGATGGGAAACATGGTAAATCCCAAAGGGTGGGGACCTTGTAGGCTTAGGAATGCATTGACCGGTAATAGCGAGATACACGGTAAAGTCAAGAAGTTGGGAGAGGAAAATTCCTCACAGTGTAGGTGGAGATATACAATGGCATCCATGCTTGTTTTTTTCCTACTGATCTGGTGAGGATTGTTGTAAATCCTAGTGATCTGGTGGGGATTGTGGTAAAGCATGGTTCTATTGTTGAGGGTGAGGTGGTGTAGCCTCAAGAATCCTTGGTTGATTTTGGTGATATGTCTATGGCATGGGGGTGATTGGATGAAGAGAGACTTGGCTCAGCCAATCTACAGCCCAGTGGAACGTGGTAGTCCCATACCGGGTTTGCTTTTGCATTCATTAATGAGAACTATTTCTCCTTGGTCTTTTATGAGCAAATGTACTGACTTATATGAGGCATCTATGACTAGTATATCCTCGATAATTTTGTTCTTTATATGTTGTTTATGAGCATGTTTTATGACAGTGATGATGTATGGCTCATCACGTTTTTATTTGTAAATGAATGTAAAATTAATAGATGACCTAATAGATGATAATGCAGCTAATATGATAAGGCATCAATTATTCTTAGCGATTCTCAGATAAGTATGAGACCCCTATGTTCAAATATGTTGTTATGACCTATAGAATGCATATTTGTTACATGTTTGACAAAATTCCTCTCATGGATAGAGGGGGTCCAATCAATTCTTCTTTTAAGTATTTTCATTTGTAGCATTGTTTCGATGTTACTATTCATTCCTAAAATTTTCATGGAATTTTGGGTAGTGGCTTGAGTCCTGGCCTTGAAAAAGTGGCACAAAATCTTGGGTCGCAGGCTCAGAACTAGATGAAAAAGACCCCGGTCGCTTGCATTCCCATGTTGTGAGAGTGAATGGACAGCCCCAATCGCATTCATGCCCATTTCATGGGAGTGACTAAGGCTCTAGGGTAGTGAAGTATCAAGTTTTTGCAAGGGTTGATCACTTGGAAGGGTTGGTTGGCTCCTCTAGGTTCTTTGGCATGTGGAAAAGGTCAGATTGGTTGTGTTGTGTGAGTTCCACTTCCTTAAGGTGGCATAAGAGGTTGAATCATATCATAGTAACTCTATGTCACATTTTTACCCCAGTGGGCCATTTATCTTTGGTAAATGTGGGAGGAGGGCATATCAGAGTGGTATCAGAACATGGTTCAACACTTGGACTGAATGGGTAGAATGTCTTTGTCATGCATGCATGTAGGTTTTATATGTGCTTCTTATGTATCCATGGTAGTTTTCATTGTTACACTTATGTTTTCATGTAGAGGTTGATGATGTGGATATTGGGATGTGATTTTCAAGAATGCATGTCAATATCTATATGTTGTTTGCATGAATTGTCATGGTTATGGTTATGCATGTATAATAGGTCATACATGCATCGTGAGGTAATTGTATGCAATTCAGTCATCATGATGCTATTGGTATGTTATGATGCTAATGTGTTGGCTAAGATAGAGTAGGATATGCATATCATCAACGTGAAGTTGCAGCATTAGACTTTGGGGTAAGAGAAGACCATCATATAATTTTGTATGGTGGGTATGTAAGTATGTTAGTTAATGGTTGTTATAAGCATTAGGGTTACTTATATGCTTGTCATTCTATTATTATGGTTACATGTATGCTAGATTTTAGTGAATCAGTGTGGTCATATGCACATTCATTGGATAGTCCTGCATGGTAGTGACTTGTTGTTGTTTTATGTTAGTTAACTTGATGATTAGGGTTATTTCATTTAATATCTTGATGTTATATGTATTGTTTTAACCTGGATTAGCCTATGGAGATGGTTATGGTTACAATATTCAGGTATGAGTTGACATATTTGTGATATGGTGTTGTACTAATCTAAACTAACTATGCATATGTGATTGCTATATATGAATGAAAGTTGTTTATGAGTTTATGATATGAACATGTTAGACAGTTACTGTTATGGATATCATGACCTTAATAATGTTTGAGTTGATGTGTTGTGAAGTTATATCGTGCTAAACTAGATTGATTGCGCAAAAAAGATAGCCTCCCCTCAAATACATTAAGGTATGAGTTTTCTTATGCCATCTACTTGGTGCTTGAATGTTTGATTATGTCATCTATTTGGTGTTTGAGTGTTTGGTGTCTATTATGTCTTCTATTTGTTGTTTGAATGTTTGATTAATTGCATGGTATGGGTATGTGTATGAAATATTGCACAAATGAATTGTCTTACTTTAAGATGGATGTACTAATGCATTATGTGTTGAGACAACTAATATGTACTTGAGTTTAATTAGAAGTCTTCTTAACCTTGTACTAAGTCTTACTTTAATATGGTTGTACTAATGCATCAAAAGTCTTCTTAACCTTGATTTTTTTTTACATTATGTAGATATATTCTATATTCATGAACATGTCTTTGATAGGTATAACAACTGGTGTCTAGTAATAGCTAGATTTGTTAAGGGAATTTGAGTCCCTTGAGAGATGGTAATGATGTGTTTAGTTACAAGTCAACGTGCTTGGCATAAAAAGGTAAGATAACTTCCATATTTTGTGATGTGTTTGAGCTTGATTTATGGGTTTTGATTGCGTCTAGTGCAAGGCCTTCTCACTTTGTTTGTGGTGTCATATTGCTATTTGTTCTTATGGTTTTCTCTTGTTTGCTTCTTGGTCTTATCTTTTATGTTTTGAGAGTCTTGGGAATTATTTTGGGAAGGAGGAACGTTAGTTGAGTTAAAAAACAATCAAATGAAACCCAAAAAGCAATGCAAGGCTCAGATGAAGCTCGAAGCATGAACAAAAGCAGCTAAAGGTAAGAATGTCAAAGTTGGTTGGTTCGTTGGGTCGATTGGATGAATGGGAAGTGGTGGGAAAATCATGAGAAAATTGACATAAAGGTAAACTAAATGGATTTTAGGTGTCAAATGCCTTAGCTATGTTGGAAATTGTTGTTCTTGATGTTGTTCATGCATTGCACAGATAAAGGGAATTCTCTTAACCTAGACCTTATGATATCTGGTAATTATGTTGTGACCATGATTATGCTAATGTTTATATATGTATACATGTATGTCATTTCGTGTTAGGGTCATCAGGAATCATGATTGTTTAATGCTAATGTTTATATGTATGTATGTGTGTATCTATATATCTATGTCACTATCTAATAGGGTTGTTAGAGATCATTTTGTGGAGGAATGATCATTTATGCAGGTGAAGAGCATGAAAGAGGTTCCTAGTCTTATGAGGAATCAAGTGGGCAGGGTATCCCTAACAGATCTATTAGGTTAGTATCATGTGGTTATCGGTTGATATTATGTGATTATACTATGTCTATGTTATGGACATGCTACACTGAGGGATACATCAGCAAAGGATAAGCATGGATGGCGGAGAGACACTGGAAGCAAGATTGCTTGATAGAGATAGTGTGGTTTTGGATGTGCAGTGATACTGTTGTGCATATTGTATATTCAATGATTGTACCTATGGTGTTGAGTGCTTGTTGTATATATGGTGTTGTGTGTATATTGCATATGCAGTGTTGGGTATATATGGTGTATGTACATGTCGGATATGTGGTTATGTGTACGTATTGTATTGTGCACATGATCAACTTGTGATGTTGTGTGCATATGGTGTTGCACGCATGTTGGATATGTAGTGTTGTGTGTATAAGGTGTTGTGTGCATGTTGGATGTGGGATGTTGTGTAAATATGGTGCTATGTACATGTTGTATATGTAGTTCTATGCACATATGGTTTTGTGTGTATGTTGTACATGTGGTGTTATGTACATATGGTGTTGTGTGCATGTTGTACATGTGGTGCTCTATGCATATGGTGGTGTGTGCATGATTGTAAATGTGGTGTTGTGTACATGTCGTGCATATGGTGTTGTGTACATGTGGTGTGGTGTACATGTCGTGGATGTGGTGTTGTGTACATGTGGTAATGTGTACACATTGTGTAGGTGGTGCGGTGTACATGTGGTAATGTGTACACATTGTGTAGGTGGTGCGGTGTACATGTGGCATTGTGTACACGTTGTGCAGGTGGGGCAGTGTACATGTGATGTTGTGCACATGTTGTGCAAAAGGTGTTGTGTACATGTTGTACACATGGTATTGGTGTACATTTGGTATTTTGTGCATGAAATACATGTTGAGTTGTGTACATTTGGTATTTTGTGCATGAAATACATGTTGAGTTGTGGGCATGTGATACTATGTATGTGTATTGTGTAGTTGTGGTATCATGACATGGGTATTCTGTTGTGTTATACACCAAGTGTAGGTACATATATTGTGTGGTGTTGTACACTGGGTGTGGGTGTATGTATTGTGTTGTGTCATACACTAGTTGTAGGCTTATGTATTATGTTGTGTTGTACACCGAGTGTAGTTGTATGTGTTGTGATTTACAGTGTGTATGTGTACGTGATTGAGGAAAATAAAAGGCACTCGGTGTTGCTGGGTGTGGCAATTGATCCCCCGTGCATACGAAAAGGAAAAAAGATAATGGTAGAATTTTAGGATTGATTAAAGGATAAGTATCAGTATTTTATTCTAGTTTTATTATGCATGTAATTTATGATTCTGATTTATGATGGTTACATGTGATCTATGATTATGCTTTATGATGATTTCATGTCATTCATGATTTTTATCTATGATGCTTGTGTTCGAGCTAACCGGATGTGATATGTTTATACATAATGATTTGATTGAAGATGTTTTTTTGACTTGTTGTGACAGGAATTAAATAGGATTGCAAGTGTACCTTATTGACGAGCTACCAATGAGGTATGATGTGAATTTATTTCAATTTATTTTAAATCTAATGGAAGTTATGTGCTTGTTACAGGAAGCACAAAAATGCTTGGTTGGGTGGTTGAAACTGACTACAAGGATTAGCATCTGCAGCAAAAGGAATTTGAGCAAGCAGTAGTATTTTGGTAAAGCATTCCAGGAGCAGGGCTATTATGGGACACTGGTATCCAATAGTGTCCATGGATTTCCATGAGCATGATATGACTAGTATGATGGTTTTGAGGAAGGTATATGCCTTGGTTGTTGACCTTCTGATGCGAGGAAGCCTTACCAAGGGATAGATCACCCGGGATAGGGGATGCTAGGGAACATGGAAGGTGAGCGACTACATGGAAGGGGGTGACCAGATTTCATGAGGGACTTTGTAGCAGAGAAGGGAAGACCGAGGATGGATTTGTTTTGTTCATTAGCATTTCCATGTGGAATCAGATGAAAATGGGGAGTTTTCCTTGGAACAATGAGCTGGTAACTGTTCACTGAGAGGACATCAGTGTATAATTGTAGCATTGGACATTATACACAACTTTGAATTTGGCAGTGGATTTTTGACTTACTGGGAAGGATGTGAATCCTTGTATTACTTTGAGGATGGAGGTGTAAGCCTATGGATTCCCTTGTTACTAATATGAGAATAGTATCCTTTTATTTGTTGGTTGATCAAATGTGCATATGTGTATATCATTGTAAATATTGTATCAAGATGGATTTATAAAGATCCATGGGCAGTGGGTTATTTGCTGGTTGAAGAAAATGTACATAAGTATATGTGGTTGTTATTGAAAATACCATAATGAGTTGTGTTATAAATCTCCAGTAAATAGTATGGTTTTCATGTTTTCAACAATGGTCATTGTAAATACTACAACGAGCTGTGTTATAAAGCTTCATGGGAAGTATGTTTTTCTTTAAACATTCTTGTTGGTTGTAGGTGTCATTAAACACCAAGGATGATGTTCCCTCAGGGGGGGTTGTAACAACCCTAGTGAAAATTCCATGAAATAAAAGTTAATAAAAGCAAAATAATAACTGTGGTCATGGGACATTAATTCCAACCTAAATGTTGGGCAAAACATCCTAGTGTGGGTGTTCATTTGGTTTATTATGGCTAAGGGAATCGACAAAGGAAATGACAAAGGATTTGGAAAGGCAAGAGGAATTATTTGGAAATAATGGAAATTAGGAGAAAGGGAAGGTGAAAGGTCATGTGTTGCATGTGAGAAGGAAGATGGAGGAAAATAATGGAAAATGAAGAAAATAGAGGTCTCATTAATAAAAAGGCTTCTGAGGATCAGTTCATAGACTTTTGTCAGTTCAATTTTGGAGCTCTCTCTCTATTATCTCTCTAACACTCTTGGATACTTAGAGTTTTCTTGGAGCACTTCATCATTGGATCAAGAAAGGAAAATAAGGAAAGAGAAACAAAAATTCAAGAAAGAGTAGGATCTAACAGCTACAACGAGATTATTTGCAGGTATCGATTTGCATGAGTGATTTCCTTGCTAGATTTAGCATGCATGGTTATGTATGTGTGTTCTTAGTTCTCTTGTTGTCATGGGCATGGGATTTTCTAGGTGTGACAATGTTTTTCATCCTAGACTTTCCATTTCTAGATAGCCATGGTGTTGTGGATTATTTTCTATGTGGTTGAGCTGGATTTTTGGATGGACTCGAAGCTAAGTGGGGTGGTCTTGGGATTATTCACAAGGCCTAGGAATGCCAGGATGGGATACACGGTAAAGCCTGAATGTGAAGACCTTGATTGAGTTGAGGAATCCCTTGATCAATGATAGTGCTATACACAGTAAAGCTGAGTGGTGAGTACCCTTGGTTGGGCCTAGGAATCCCGGGACAGGATACATGATAAAGCCAAGACAATTGTTGGGATGGGGTCCCTTAGGTTAGTTTTGGGAAAAAGCCCAATTTTTGATGTAAAAAGATGTAAAGTCTCCACAAATTGTGGTCACAGAGTGCGTAGCTAGTTAAGAGTCAAAAAGGGTTTTACCCTTCTTTTATGTAACTTGAGTCGAATTTGAAATATCTATTATTGACTTGAGGGGGCCTAACCCAGGTTTAGCATTAATTAGACAGACATTTCCCTACACTACTAGCCCTTTCAGCATCAAGCATCATAGCATGGACCAACATCTCACCTGAAGCAGTATGGGGGGATGCTAGAACCAAGTTTCCGCACCCTGAGATGGTTGTGATGTCGTTTGATTTCTCCTATCCCTGCATTTGCACAAGTGATCTTGCTCTAGGGCTAGTAAGACAACCCTCTAGGCCAACCTTCAATACCTTCACGAAAGTCTACAATCGACTTCACACAGCCCTAAACTGTGGCTCAAGTAGTTTCGTGCTGCTATAATGGTGTACCATGTAGATTCGTTAATTATCCTAAGTGAATTTCTTATCTTGTCAAATACTTAAAGTTATCACCACGTAATTAGATATTTGTGATTGTTTTCACTTATTCAATGTAATTACATTTATTATTGCATCATATAAGCATAATAAAGGAATTTCATGCATAAAATATCCAGATGCATCAACAGAAGGAAGACACAGAAATTACCGAATAATTCCCTTTATTGATAACTTTCAAGTGATTACAGAATCTATCCTCCATGCACACACAACTGCAGGGGTCCACGCACTCAACTACAGACTTCTACCTTAGGCCTCTGCGCACTTAGCTACAGAGCCTCTACCTATGTTACAACCCAAGACTTGGACTTCTTGCTCTAAAGCTATGACTCTCTTACATCTGGTGTCTCTCAAACTACCTATAGCTTAGATCGCTTTATACAATCCCATGGTCCGCAGACCATGGGTAGATCTCTTACAGCTGACTTTACTTTACACAACTAAGGGAAAACTACCCTTTATGACACATAACACCTTCGTGCTCCGCAACCTCCAAATGCAAAGTCTTTACAATAATATTACAAACATTTAGTTAAACATGGGCTTTTAGCCCCAAAACTACCCTTGGGGGATCCCACTCCCAACAGGCCCCCAACAAAAACATCGTGACTTGCCCTCAAGTCACTTGGTAGGCGCGGAGATATTTGTGTGAAGCCTATCCAACTTGACCCTGATGATTGCAACTTCGGTCGTGCACTGAGCTGCTGCCTGCTTCGCATATTCAACTATTTTTTTGATTACTATCCCTGCGCTGTTAGCCTGAAGTTGTTGCTGCGTCTCTTGCAGAGTTGCAAGCTTGCCTTCAATATTTCCTGTGACTACGTAAGCTTCCTCTAGCCAGGGCTTTAGTCGCGCCTTCAGCACTACTTCCTTGTGCAGCGCTGTGTCCACCTGTTCCTTCAACTACTTGGCTTCCTATAGCTTGGCTAACCTTTTTGTCAACATGACAGTTTACGTTGTGCCCTTTACTTAGTCATAGCATTGTTGGAGTTCGCACACTTCTGTCTCTACCCTTTGGATGTTTGGGTCCTCCTACAAGCTGGTGAGGACCTCAAATGATTGTTCAAACAATTGTATGTAGTCTACTACTGCACTCTCCACCATCGCCACTGATTTTGTGACATTGGCCGCCCGCTATTGCTTTACCTCTGGCAGGGTTGAAGGTTGGGCCCTCAACTAGAGCTCTGTAATCTGAAGGTTCAGCTCTAATTGAACCCGCACAATCTCTGTCTGAGTATCACACACCCCTATGGATAATTTACGGATGCGGACCTTGACGGGCTCCTCCTTTGAATGGCTAACTCTGGGACCATTCTGTAGGCCTACTCCATGACCTGTATGATCTTCTTGCTCTAATTGATCACCTTGGCCTCAGAAAATATGGCAGCATTCCTCTGTAGGGCCATCTACTCGTTGTTTATCTTCTGTTCACTAACCACCTGGAGGGCACAGTGCTCATGGTCCCTTAGTTCTACAATTACTCCATCCCGCAAGAGGTGGAGTGCTTCACGCAGAAGCATTGCTAGGTTCATTCCAGCTTTGTTCAAGGCATTGATAGTGAGCCTGTCAGCTTCATCTTCTACTGTCAGTGCTCCATCCGGCAGCACTAGGGCACCAAAAGCCTTCGTGCATAGCATATGTGCAGCCTCTATTGTACTAATAGCCAAGCTGGTGGACAACGTACCAGCTTGTGATGCGCGAGTCTGTAACTCCTACAACCCGGTCTGGATAGCCCCTAGGATGATCTGCTGCTGCTTTTCAAATTATTGTAGGGCCTCCAAGGTGACATCTCTGACTATTTTCCTAATGTGATATAAGTTACCCTCTGTCAATGTGACAGGGTCTAGCGAGGTCTTAGTTGCGTTGGATTTCTTTCTGGACCCTCCCTTCTCCAGCTCTTTGGCGCGCTTAATGCGAGCGGACATCTCCTAAGGGTCCACACCGTGCTGCTATGTGTCCTCCTCTTCAGTCTCAGGTGAAGGCGACCACATGCCTTTGTCAGAGCCTCGCTCTATGCCACCTGTCTGTTCTCTTGCCTCCTTTCCTACCCGTTCTACCTGGGCCTTCTCAACAGCCTCCTTCTTCCTGTTTTTGACCAGCTATGCCATCTTCAGCGTGGCCTCTTCCTTCTTCTTTTGTGCAGTGGACTTGCTTCCACTCACCACCAAGTTTGTGGTAGTGCGCCACTCCACCGTCCATTTATCCAACACTGCATCAATGGCATCATCTGTGGCTAGGTACAAAAAATTGTACTACTTCTGTGCAGGGTCCTTTCACACCCTACTTGAAATCCGATGGAAATCAACGTAAAACTCGGCATAACTCTACAAGTTAGCATATACCATGGGCAAGAATCACGGCTTGCGATTGATATCCATCCTGATACTCATTTCCATCAGGATCTAGAAGATCTTACTATCCTAAACATGCTCCATGTCCTTAGTTTCCCACATCGAAGTGTAATTCGTTACTTGAGGAATGTCTGGTGTGACCAAGGGGAATTGGCTCTCCTCTGGTAACTCCCATGCTACCAGCACGATCGATAGCAATAGCCACACATAGTGGAAGGTCTTTCTCTGCTCTTGCACTTTGTAGTAGTTTTCCATGAACTTTCCATGAAGGTAGTCTAACCAGTTAAATTGAACTCCTTCTACACACTACTAAGTGAGTGTGACAATAGGCATGGCACTTCCACATCACCTTTCCTACAAGGATCTACATTGCCACCTTCACAGTGGGGGCGAAAATGCTAGAGATAGCATACCCGCCTAGCTTCTTCACCAATTTGAACTTCTCTTTCATTGATTCTATGAGTGCCTGCTCACCACCTTTGCCGCCAAAGATCATAGCTAGATTTTTGCTTGAATATGGTAGGCACGTTATTTTGTGAATCAACATACCAGTGATGGGTATCGGCTCCTCTAGTCATAGACACCCATCATGCACCAAGCACAACAACTGCTTGATGAACAAGATTGTCACGAGGGTGCAGTTATAGTGTGGCACCCAGAGAAAGTTGAGTAATCCTGCCTTCTCTACTCCTCAGAGCTGATTTCACGGCTCCAATGCAGTCATCCCCATATTCATGTCTATGATGTGGTGAATCAAATGTTCGGTCGCTAGGTGCGGGAAATTCTAGTGGTCCACCAAGTCCTAGTCTTCGAGCTTGAATAACGGCACCCATGCCAAATGCGGACCGTCAAAAGTGATTTCATCTGGTAGTAGAGGGGTTTGTAGGGGGGTCTTACTTTCATCGATATCCTTTGGGACCTTGTACTTAGGCTTGCATGGAGGGACATACTCTGACAACCGTGTAACAGGGTCTACACCTGGGCTTCAACCTCCTCTATTTCCACTCCCACATCCTCATCATCCATGGGAATGTATTTGACATCTTCCTCTTCTGCTTCTAGGTTTATAGCCTTGCCTTTCTCTTGGGTAGTGGGTTTTGGTGGGTTTCGTCTTGGTGACGCGCACACCACTATGGCAGGCTACTTGCCCTTCTTGTCTTTTAGGGTTTCCTTGGTTGGGGTTGGCTTCGATCTCGGCATTCTTAGAGATTTAGGGAGCTCTGCCAATACTTCGACCACTTTTGGGGTAGCTACTTCAGCCCCCATATCAATTTCCTGCACATTCTCCTTGGTTGCCACTCCTTCGATGTCCATAGCTTCTATGTGTGTTGACATGACGTTATTCACTAGTGCTTGTGTCTCCTTTGACAATTGTTCAAACGCTGAACATACTGCGATATCTTGAAAGAATTCATAGTTCATGTGCACCTGAGAGCGCAACAACTCAATTCTCAAAATGCCAAGTGTTTTTCATTGGATAGCCACTTGTAATTTATAGGGCATTTTGAATTCAAATCCGATAGTTCCCCCTAAAATTGGTTCATTAATGCTAGATTGGAAACAAATTTTCAAGGATCTAAGCCATAAATTTCATCTTAAATGCCTACCACCTGCTCCATTTGGCCTCACTTTTGCCATCTTTTCATGAACAGTGACTTCAACAATCACTTTCCAGCCAACCTATGAAATTTCTTCTTGGGTAGCACAGTTCCCTCTGCGCTGCTGCGGACCTAGTGACATGTCCTTTCTTCGTACCATCTTCCAATCGCATAGCTCCCCAATCCGGGCAGTGTATTTTACAGTCCCGTGCCTCCTTTCAGCTACCTGGAGTGCTAAGGCTGTGCTACTTTCATTTAGTCACATGGCTGGATCGCCAGTGTATGGCTTCAAGTGACTGCCATTCACCTTTCCTAGGAAAGATTATCCATTTAATTTAACTAGTTGTACTTCTCCTCCATTGGTAATCTCCTTAATAACATAAGGCCCTACCTAGTGCATCCTGAATTTCCCTGGAAATTTATCAAACTTACTATCATATAACAAAACCAGGTTATTTACCTTAAATGTGCACAGCTTAATGTGTCGATCATGCCATGCCTTTTCGTGTTGCTTTTGGACCTGCTAGTGAAATCCAAGGAAAAATCTTTCTTCTTTGAGCTCATCCAGTTTTGTGAGCCTCTCCTCTAGGGCTCCGCGATCTATCATACATGTGAGCATTTTTATGCCCAAACTATGTACGATGTATTCCATAGGCATTACTACTTCCACACCGTAGACGAGCCTAAAAGGCGTTTGTCTAGTCAACTTCTTGCATGCCATTTGATAAGCCCACAATACTGCAGGTATGCGTAGGTCCCAATCACTTTGTTGAGCATTGAAAACCTTGGTCAATGCATTTTCGAGCACTTTGTTGAATGCCTCCACTGTCCCGTTAGCCTGTGGGTGATAAGGTGTGATCTTCTAGTGGTATACCTGAAATTCCTCAGTGGGTGCATTGATCGTCTTATTCAAGAAGTGTGTACCACGATCCCTCATCAAGATCTTCAGACATCCAAATCACATTATTGCATGCTCAAATAGGAACTTCGTGGCAGTCGCGCCTGTGCAATCCTTCACCAGCTATGCTTCTTCCCAACGAGTCAAATAATTTGTCGCAAAGATAATATACCTTGCTCTTGTCTTCCCTTGTGGCTGAATGGGTCCTACAAAATCTATCACCCACTTCTCCAAGGGTTGCAATGTCATTTGTGGATTCAAAATAATGTCATCCCTCCGTGATGGCCTGCCAGTTCTTTGACATACATCTCATGCCTTGCAATATGCTTTTTAATCCTGATGAAGGGTTGGCCACCACAACCCTGCATGTAGAATATTTTGCATGGTTGATCTCCCTTCATAATGTCCTCCTGCAGTGCCCCCATGAGCATCTGCAAGGATGCTGCTTCTCTCAAACTTAGGTACATACCATCGCAATATCTCATTAGTCCCCATTTTGTACAGATTCCCATCAATGATAGAGAAATCTACCATGCACACCAGCAATTCCTTCTTTTGCTAGACATTGTATCCTTCCTGTGCAGTTCCTGTTGTTAGGAAGTGTATCATATCCTCAAAGTGACCATCGGTGACACGCACTGCAAATAGCTATACGTCAGGCAATCCTAATTCCAAGTTAGTAGCTTTTCTCCCATGTTTCGATGTGCGACAGATAATTGGGTCCCGCGTTCAATCATCTAGGATTCACGACAACTTCAAAATCATACTCCTAGAAAAATAAGAGCCATATGTAGATCCTCCCCCCAACACAAGTTTATTGACCAAGTACTTTAGTGTAGAGTGATTTGTATACATCTTAAAATGGCCTCCTAGCAAGTAGTGTTGATACTTCTAGAGCGCATACACCATAGCTAGCCCCTCACACTCAGTGGTGGAATAGTTCTTCTCTACCTTAGATAATCTACGGCTTGTGAATGCGATAGGATGGTCCAAGCCTTCTCCGCCAGCCTACTTTAGTACTGCTCCCAATGCTATACATGACGCATTGACATGTACATGAAACTCTTTCTTCTAGTCCAGGAAGACTAAAATTGACGCGGTAACCATCTTTTCTTTCAATATATCCAAGCTCTTCTTATAGTCATCGTACCTACAGAATGTGACATCCTTCTTTAGCAATTTATCCATAGGCGCGATGATCTAGGCATAGCTTTTGATAAAATTCTTGTAATATCCCGTATGTCCCAGAGTTGCGCGTAGCTATTTCACACTCCTCGATGCTTCCAAGTTCAATATCACCTCGATCTTCATGGAGTCTACCATCAGTCCTTGTCTGCAAACCACATGCCCCAACAGGTTTCTAAAAGGAATGCAAAACAAACACTTCTTGAGATTGAGCGTGATTTGGTATATTCAGTAGGTATCCAACATCAAGCACAAGCTTGCTACATGGTGCTTAACCAGCCCAAATACAATCTAGACATCAAAATATACCTCCAGGAACTTATGAATAAATTCCTTGAATGCTGCAACAACCACATGCAAATAGATTGCAAGCGCATTCTTCAATCCAAAAGGCATTACAGTGTACTAAAAACAACCCCACTCAGTTGCAAAGGTTGTCTTGCTCCTATCCTCTGATGCGATTTTGATTTGATGGTGCCCAGAGAACCAATTAGTGAAGGAATATGCTTTTTGGCCACCTACATTATCCAATACTTCATCAGTGAATGAGGTCAGGAAAGGATCATGCACACAAGCGTCATTCAGTTTTCTGAGATCCACACATATCCTTATCTCATCCTTCTGCTTCTTCTCTTGCACCACCATTAGGCTTACCCAATCATATTCTTCCATAGGCTCAATGATTCCTACCATGAGAATCTTGTCTAGCTCTATGTGAACCTTCTCCTTATATTTTGGATTGAGATAATAAGGCCTTTTCTTAACTAGATTTGTGTTGGGTTTTAACGTGATCTTCATCATTCCTAGATCCCCGATTATTCCTTTCAAATTCGTAAAATTTGTAGGGAATAAGTCTTGGTATTCATGGAGAAATTCAGTGACCTTATCCACCGTTGCTTCATCCCAGTAGGCTCCAATATTTGTAAATCTGGGTTTTGCCTCTGTACTAATGTTCACTTGTTTTGTTTTTAATGGAGCAGTTATATCAGGGTTCTCAATCTGCGGTCCTTGAACCTCACAGTGGCCTTTTGCTTCTGGAATGTTAATCTTATGTGGATCCTCATCCTCTTCTTTAGTAGTTACATTATAGCATTCTAGTGCACAACTCAGCTGAGTACCCCATTCAGGCTGACTCAGGTCTAAAGGATCCTGTAGTATCCTAAAGATAGATTCTTTCACCTCTTCTAGCACTTCATCAATATTGTCAACCCTGTCCTCAAAACTGAATGTTATCATGAATCCTTCATGTAGGATATCCCATTCTCCTGTCCCATGGCGTAGCTCTATTTCTATATACCAATTCATTGGGATAACATCCAGGGTGTGATAGAACAGGTGCACCCACTCAAGTTGGGGCTTTTCTCCATAAGCCCAGGTCCATTTGGCTAGATGCGCATGTGGACCATTTTTCCCATCATACTTGTCTATCAGTTGCATCTTAGGCTACCCAAATCATTTTCTCATCATCCTCGTACATTCGTGCCAATCATCAATGCTTCCCTTGTGTGTACCCCACCATCATGCGGGCATAGCACACAATGCCTAGTCTAATGCCTAGAAGCACTGATTTTCTAGTGCCTCCCTTTCAAATGCATCCAAAAATATATCTACCTCATTTAGACAATCATAAGTAGGCATATTTCTTACCTCTGACGACACACAACATAGCGACTAGGTCATTATGTTGCAATTCAGTGTAGTTACTTCATGTAACCGATTATGCCAATGTTCTATTTCTTCGTTGGAGTGTGAAGTGTATGAACTCTCACAATCCCATGTAATCTATCCATCTACAATGGGATTCACCCAATCTTGATCTCGCGCTGTTATCTTATAGATACAATCCAGGTCATCATCACTCTCATAATCATGGACAGGGTCAGTATATTGCGATCCTTTAGCAGGATCGAGGGGTACTATTATGCACAATGTTTTCTTCTCAAAGATAATCTTTCACTTCTTCATATTGATTACCCCATTCATATCAGTAGCCCAGTCAATTCCTAGGAGCGCAGGATAGGGATTGTTGTCATCCATTATCTTTATTACTTCAAAATCAGCCAACATACTCTCTCCCTCAATATCCACGGTCACCCCTTGCAACCACCCCATCGGGATGATCTTTTGTTGATTCACCATCCTTAGCTAAATCAGAGACCATTGCAACGTAGGTCTCCCCATTCGCTCCCAATTCTACTTTGGTAGGACATTCGCATTTGATCCCAGGTCCAAGATAACTTGATCCATTTCATACTCTCCTATCTGAGCGATTAGTCTCATCTCTTGTCCCATTCTTGTTTTATTTTTGCAATTTTTCGTACTATGCATGACTCAGCTGGCATAGTTCTAATGCATCTATTGATGAGTTCTTGTAATCCCTTCACAAACTTACCGTCATGCAGTAACTTCATATAGGTTTCTAGGAAAGTTGTGAGCATAGAGGTGTCCATCTCTTGGTCAGGCTTATCCTTGCTTCCTAAGGTGGAGGCCTCAGTGAAGCTCTTCTTAGATTCCATGAAGGTTTCACGTGCATGCTCTAAATCGAACTCAACCTCCTTTGTTAGGGCTTTGTGAACCCATGTACTATCTTCTAGCTAGTTCCCCTTGTCATCTCCTATCGTGATTCCACTTCTGAATACTATATTTACATTTGGATCTTCCCCGTGTGGCTCAAACCTCATCATCTCCAAGTTCTGAGACAGCAGAGGTGGTACTGCCCCTTTGTCATGTATCCTAGCTATTAGCGTAAGACAGTCTTCTGTTTTGTGAGCAAACAATGTGTAATACTTGCACGACAGATGCGTTGGATTAGTGAAATCACAGGCATAGTGTCCTGGTCCTCCGAAATTGTAGCAAATAAACTTTCCTCGATGTCTACTAGGTCCTCCTCCGCACCCCTAAATCTTGTTTGTGCCATCCCTGTGCTCTGGTCAAGGGGCCATGTTTCAGCTTGAACCCTATAGGCGGGAGTTCTCTCCATCATCAGTTCATAGCTCCTGCAAGTACGCTCATCATGTCCTACCAACCTACAAAAGTTACAAAACAGCTATTGCGATGCTTACACATACTTCTATAGCAAGTGACAATTATATGTGGCACGTTTTCCGATTACCTGAAAGATAGCGCACCATAATGCAAGCCTCGTGCCAGGTCCTGCTTGAGTTTCTGGCCTTAAAGGCATCGGTCCTCCTCCTACAATGTAGTTTGCAAAGAATGGACAATGGTCTTTGTCATGACCCTGACTCTTGTATTTCAAGCACCATACCTCCTCACGCACTTCTAGTCGAACCATCCTGTCTTGCTTCAAACTTTTCATCTCAATGCACAAATTCTTCAACTGCGCATGGATCCATTGAACTCTTAGATTATGATCTTGCATCATAGGTTCATGTAGTCTCATGGCAATCTATAAGGCCTCTTCCTGAGTTGTTATCTTTTGTTTCGATAGCACACTCCTTAAGTGTGTTAGTAACGAAGCCACAAACCACTCGCAATGTTTTCCATCTATCAAATTCATGTTGGCTTCACGGGTTGTACACTTCAACTACTAATCTAGTTCCTAAGGCATCTCACCTAGTTGCATCACATTCTCTTTGAATCCCACAATTGACTGCGCCTCAGATTTAGGCCTACTAAATTCCCTATCTAGTGATGCTTGGATGTTTGCTACTCCAACATTTGGGTTATCTTTAGAGTACTTAATATACCAGGATAGAACTTGAACTTGTAGAGCACTAACCAGTATCGCCTTCTTTATATGATCATCTGTAACACCCTGAGCTTCCTATACAGCCCTCACAATGAACTAGAATTAGTTTGGATCCTCATTTCCCAAGCCTTTCAAGAAAGGAAACTTCACTGTATTTTCCATATTGAACCACGGTGGAGGTGGAGTTGGTATGGGTGAAGTTGGAGGTGAGGGTCGTGAAGTCGGAGGTGGTGTTGGCAGAGGTCGTATTCATGGGAATCCTTGTCTTGTTAACTAAATAGTCCTTCATGGAGAAACCTTCGTTATCCCTTCTTCATCACTTTGCGGAGGTGAAATCAAGGGACTATACTCCGGGCCCTTTGTTCCTTCATTCCTGTACATTTTTTTTCTTCACATAGTCCCGAACATCAAGGTAGCTGCATAATCCGTTTTTCACACAATAACATTTTAATCCAAGTATTCAAATATTTTACGTACTTACCTCATGGTCCTTTGAAAAATCATCGCTCTGCCTCACTATAGCTAATTGAGGTGTTGACCACGAATTCAGTTACAAATCCTCCTATGACGTGATCGAGCCAATGATCGACAGCGTGGGCAATCTTATCCTCTGATGCTTCCAACCTTCACACTAGCTCCAGGGTCCACACAATAGGACCATCAAGTTTCCACCTTCTTTGGCTATCTTCTAGCTTCGTGATCCACTCATATAGCTCAATAGGGAAGGAGTAAAAAAAGATCTTGTGGATCTCTATATATAGGTATCTGTCCAACCACTGTTCCTTTGTTAGTCACAATTTCTATTCTCCTGTTCTGTGAATTCATGGATCTTTCCATCCAATCAGTCTCCAATCTCCTTCTTAGTTGGATTCCAATAATATGAAATCACACATCTCTTATGCAGATTTTGGTCCTGGCAACATAACCATTTGTTGGCTTGAAAGGGCATATCCCAAGTTTAGCGTTAATTAGCCAAACAAATCCCTACACTACTGGCCCTTTCAGCATCATCCCGTGGAGAGCGGACCAAAGTCTCACCCGAAGCAGTATGGGGGGATGTTGGAACCAAGTTTCCGCACCCTGAGATGGTTTTGATGTCGTTTGATTTCTCCTATCCTCGCCTTCACACAAGTGATCTCACTCTAGGGATGGTAAGACAAACCCTCTATCCCATCTTATTGTTAGATGAGTTACTAATCAAGAAAGAATGCATTTATAGTTATAAATTAACCAAGAAAGGAATGTAACTGACAGGAAAACTAAATACAAACACACAAGTAATAACTCAGTATTTATGTGGTAAAACCCTGACAGTGTTGGGTCCCTATAATACTAGTGATTACCCCATTAATATTGTAGTTGTACCCCTTATTAATATTGTTGTGCCCCTATTGCACCCATATTGTTATTACTGTGCCCCATAGAATCCCTCTATTGTTATTTTTGTGGCTTTATATTATATTTGAAGGTCGACTGGGTTATAGTGACTCCTAGACTCCTATATATTGAAAGGAGGTTTTGTCATTTGTATCATCCAAGAATTGTTCATTTATGTAATGTAAAGGAGGTTTCCCCCTCGAAGAGGCTGAATTCTAAGGTGTTGATCTATCTCTTCTATCTTTTCTTGAGCTGGTTCATAACATTTGGTATCAGAGCTTTGGATTCTAGGGTTTCACTGCTCCAAACAGGTCATCGTGGAATTTTCACAATAACTTTGTTTCTGCGATGTTTCAGAAAATAAAAAAAAAAACCCATTTGAGAAGACATTGCGTTGCATCTCGGGTCCGAATTTCAGAGCGTTTTGTGCTATATTTGCGGAGATTTGATTTGATGAAGTTGGTCTTTTTGCAGACTCCTGAATTACATTATAAACAGGTGACCTAGGGAAAATCTTCATAACATTTGCTCTGGGAATTGGATTGAAATTTCATAAGAAGGTGCAGAAATGGTACGGACTGTAGTTTCTTGTATATATATTTTTTTAGAGCCAAAAGATGAAACAGGGACTCGTGGCACATCGTACAAGTTCGCCCTATTGAACTAGTCCATAATTAAGTCACTGTGGGAGATTTCGCATAACGCTTCCTTGGAGAATCCAATTTGGATCAGACTTGTGGCATTGGAAAGAGGACATAGAGGGCTACTGTAGGTCACAATTTTAGAATTGGATGATTTGAATGTACAAAGATACATCAGAGGCAATATCGAGCTCCTACAAAGTGAAAAAAGGTGTGTAGATTCTTTTAAATTTTTGCTTAAGATTGGTTTGAAAATTTATTTTGAAGGAATTCAAAGGGCATAGTAGAGCATTATTATCAGTAACTGATGCCCTGAGGAAAGAAATGCAAACACCTAGTAAGCAACCTGAAAGCTCTAGCATGACTCATGAAGAAGAGGAAGAAATGCCACATGATATATCAAA
>APFE030258391.1:331809-389345 GCA_000404065.3 Pinus taeda
AACTACCATTTACATTTTCATATGAAGTAAACCAATTTTTGTGTGGACACATGTGATGAGAAGCACCAGAGTCTAACAATTAGCTTTCTAAACCCTGAGAGACATTACATACAAGTGAAGTTTCATCTATCATACATAACTCTTCAGCAGATAAAACTTTGTCTATCATACCTGAATCAACCTGATTTGCTTCCTTCTTTGGGTTATCAAATTCTTTTCATTTCCAACAGTCTTTCTTCAGGTGTCCAATTTTATTGCAGTGCCAACATTTTGCCGTACACTTCTTTCCCTTTGATTTAGATCTATAAGACCCCCTTGTTTTTTCTCCTCTTTCCTTTGACCATCCTCTAGCTATCATGGCTTCTGATGCAGTTGTTTCAATACTGGATTTCCTTTGTAGTTCTTCAGAGAAGAGAGCTCCCACAAGTGATTCAAATTTCAAAGAATCAGTGGTGATCAAGTTTATTGAAGTTACGAAGTGATCCCATGATTCGGGTAAAGAACACAACAAGGTTATAGCTTTGTCTTCTTCCTAAATTTTAACTTCCATATCTGTTAATTGGCATATAAGTGTATTAAAAACATTCAAATGTTCTGCAACTTTTGAACCCTCCTTCATTCAAACACTATACAGTTATCTTTTTAGATAAATTATATTAGTTAACGACTTTGTCATACATAGTTTTTCCAGTTTTTCCCATAAACCTGAAGTTGTACTCTCTTCAACAATGTTGAAGAGAACTTCATCCACTAGGCATAACCTAATGGTCTTGAGAGCTCGAGCATCCAAGTCCTCCCAGTCTAAATCAGTCATGCTTGCAGGTTTCTTATTTGCCCCGTCCAGTGCCTTGTGCAACCCTTGTTGCACCAACAAATCCTTAACTTTCAATTTCCAAAGAGAAAAGTTGCTATTTCTAGTGAATTTATCCACCTTGAACTTTGCATTTGACATCTTGGCCATTTCTTTCTAATTTTCTTCTATTAACTAGGTTTCTCAAAGAAAACAAGGGTTTATGGTTTCTTCAATTTCTGGTTTCCTCTTCAGAAATCTGACCCTTTTTTTAATAAAGAAAATCCTTTCTACAATTTTCAACCTTAAAAAAAATTGAGCTTGTTTATAAAAAAAAAAAAAATTGAATTTGATCCCCTTCAAAAAAGCTTTGTTCAAATTTCCTGTTACTATTCTAGAATAGAAATTTTTCCGTCTTTTTCTTAACCAGAGAAACCCTTCAAAAATTTTTTTCAAAAAAAAAATACCTGACTTTCTTGAAACCAACGGTTAGTTTGTTTTGGATGCTCTCAGCTTCAACAGACTCAGACATGCTTTCTGCTAATGAATATAGCACAAAGTGTGGTTCTTTCAACAGTGGCAGCGTGCTTCTTTCAACCAGTACTGGGACGCCCCATACATCATTCCTCTCTTTTATTGATGGCCCCTTTTTTTTCACTCATCAGCTTCTTTCTCAAATAAGCCAACGTAGGGTTTCCAGCAACAACCAGTGAATTCAGGGCGGATTTCCAGCAATGACGGAGGCAAGGTTCCTTTCCAATCAATGCAGGACTAGCACGCAGGTCGACCACAACTCTTGCATGCAGAGTTATAGGTATTCTCCAGCACGCAACCCTCTAAGCCTACAATAGCTCCATGGGACTCTGAATAGCAGCACGCCTTTGTCCTTAAGGTTTACAAGCTAGCAACAGGCGCAATAGTGGCTGAACAGGGAGCAATGGTGACAGCCTCCTCTGTCCATGCAGATAACACACACAGAGGGTAGAGGGTTTGGTCTTCATGCAAACTGGTGGTAGGATCTCTGAGCTCTGGTCTACGCACACGTAGATTGCCCTTTTTGTCCACATGCAGATTGCCCTTTTTTTTCACACGCAGATTGCTAACTCAACTCAACTAGCTTTGATACCATTTGTTGTTATATGAGTTACTAAACAAGAAAGAAAGCAATTACAGCTATAAATTAACCAAGAAAGGAATGTAACTGACAAGAAAACTGAATACAAACACACAAGTAATAACTTAGTATTTACGTGGTAAAACCCTAACAGGATGTCGAGGAAACATCCTTGAGGCAAGGGATTGGAATCTTTATTCAATCAATAAAATGATTCTCCATACATAGTTCAGGCATTCATCAATTTTATATATGAGCTTCCGTTACATAACTGTTGATTCGATATGGAACTAACTTGTCAATAACTAATACAATTTACCCAAATTTACGTTACATTAATTCATTGTCAATTAACAACACAGCCTTCAATACCTTCGTGAAAGTGTATGATAGACCTTCATGCAGCCCTAACCTGTGGCTCAAGTAGTTTTGCACTGCTATAGCAGTGTACCTTGTAGATTCCTCAATTATCCTAAGTGATTTTCTTATCTTGTCAAATGCTTAAAGTTATCATCGCGTAATCAGATATTTGTAATTGCGTTCACTTATTCAACGTAATTACATTTATTCTCGCATCATTTAAGCATAATAAAGGAATTTCATACATAAAATATCCATATGCATCAACAGAACGAAGACACAAAAAATACTGAATAATTCCCTTTATTGATAACTTTCAAGTGATTACAGACTCTGTCCTCCCTGTGCACACAGTGGTAGGGGTTCACGCACTCAGCTGCGGACTTCTACCCTAGGCCTCTATGCACTCAACTGCAAAGCCTCTACCTAAGCTAAAACCCAAGACTTAGACTTCTTTCTCTAAAGCTATGACTCTCTTACATCTTGTGTCTCTCAGACTACTTAGAGCTTATCTCTTACAACTGACTTTACTTTACACAACTAAGGGCAGACTACCCTTTATGACACATAACACCTTCGTGCTCTGTGACCGCAAAATGCGGAGTCTTTACAATAGTATTACAAAAATTTACTTAAACATTGTCTTTTAGCCCTAAAACTTCCCTTAAGGGATCCCGCTCCCAACATCTACCCATGGTCCATGGACCATGGGATTGTATAAATAGGCGTGTCTTAAGGATGACTAAGGCAAGTAAGAAGTTGTCTATGGGTATGACGAAAATAGTCTAGAGAGTTAGTGCAAGAGAGTAAGAAGGAAGGATCTGCAGTTGAGTGCGCAGAGGCCTAGAGTAGTGTCTACAGCTGAGTGTGCAAACCCCTACAACTGAGTGCGTAGGAAATTTTTGAGTCTGTAAGCTTAACTGAATATCAATAAAGAAGATTGTTGTAGAAATTCTTATGTTTTATCTATTAACTTCTATTATATATGAATATGCTCTATGCTATGATGAATAATGGTTTTATGAAATAATAATGTAATGATGCACGACTTTACTTTTTCTACATTGTCATCTAAATGCAATTAATGTTAAGTGATTACGTGAAGATTATAACGCTTTCTACTAAAGTTATCAAACACTTAAGTAGATCTAAAAACATAATTTTCTAAGGGTAATCTAAAGCGTGCATAAGTAGCTAATTGACCTGTTTAGGGTCTGCAAAGGCTGATTTCGTAGACCTTCGTAGAGTTCTAGAGGCTGAATGAAGGAAGTTACAACAATAGGTTGCAGGAGCATAGAGGTTTGTGAAAAGGAAGATCTAGGTCACCAAAAGGACATCACACTAATCTCTGGGTGTGAAAACCTAGTCCCACCATCCCCCCTATACTTCCTCGAGTGAGACTTCAGTCCACGCACCATGGATTGATGCCAAAAGGGCCAATAGTGTAGGGATTTGTTTGGCACAATTAATTCTAAACCTAGGTCATGATCCCCTAAGCCATCAAAGTGTTCTGTTGCGGGGACAAGGATCTGCATAAAGAGATGTGTGATGTCGCATCACTGGAATATAGCCAAGAAGGAAATTGAGAAGTGGTTGGTTAGAAAGACCCATGAATTCGCGATGCAAGAAAATAGGAATCTGCACTTGATGAAAGAACAATGATTGGACAGATATTTGTACATAGAAATACATGAAATCTTCTTATGTACCTTCCCGATCGAACTATACGAGTGGATCGCTAAATTAGTAGATGGCCAAGGAAGGTGGAGGCTTGAAGGTCTGATGGTCTAGACCCCAAAGCTCGTGTGAAGGTTGGAAGCTTCTAAAGATAAGATCGTGCACGCAGTTGATCAAAATCTTGATCAAGTTATCAGAGGATTTGTTACAAAGTTTGCGGTTGATACCTCAGTCAGTTACAGCGAAGCAGAGCAACACTTATTCAAGGGACTATGAGGTAAGTACTTGAGATCTTTGAATACTTGGATTAAGATGCTCTTGTGTGAAAAGTTGGTAATTCCATTACCTTGATGTTGGGATCTACGCGAAGTGGACGAAGATTTATCTTTAGAAATCAAGAAAGAATAGGTCCTAAATATAGTCCATTGATTGTACCTCCTTCAAGTAACGGCGAGGGAGAAGCATAGTCTTCACCACAAAGCATTGTCCAGTTGATAAGGCAAGGTTTTCTGCCAATACCTCCTTCACCCACACCACCTCCACCTTCAGCTCCACAATATACACCTTCACCGACACTGCCACCATCGTCGCCGCTGGTCAATATGTCAAATACGAAGAAGTTGCCAGTTTCAAAGGCTTAGGAAGTGAGGATCCGGATCAGTTTTGGTTTGTGGTGAAGGTTGTATGGATAACACAAAAATTACGAATGATAATATAAAGAAGGTGCAGTTAGTCACCACTCTACAGGATCGTGCACTCACATGGTATGTGAAGTATTGCACTGATAATCTGTTGGCATCATTGGCAAATACTCAAACCACTTTGAACAAGGAATTTCGTAAGCCTAAATTTGAATTGCAGTCGGTAATTACATTTTAGGAGATCATGATGAGGCTCGATGAAATGCCATGGGAGCTAGATCAAATATTGAAGTGCAAGATCTATGAAGCTAATATGAATCTCACAGATAGCCAGAACTGCAATTGGTTTATAGCTGCGGTCCTGCCCCACTTAAGGATTGCTTTATCACAACAAAAGATAGGAACTCATGCAGAAGCCCTGGAAATCATGATGAGATTGCATGAGTCACCTATCCCAGACGTTTCTTTGGGAGTTCAATAGATTCATGCAGAGTTGCAGAAACTCTACTTGGAGTTGCAAAGCTTGAAGAAGGAAAAAGTGGCTCGGTCAGAGCTGCGCGAATAATTTTGGTGTCTTAAGTGTAAAAACTAGGGGCATGATAAAGATCAATGCCCTGTCTTCATGAATTACATCATAGGAGGGGGGCCTATACCCCTAAGGCAGGAAGCTCTAGTAGGACCAAGTGCGGGGCCTGTTCTGCGGTGCACTATTTGCCAAGTAGCTGGAAAACATGTAACAAATAATTGTCATTTGCTGCAAAAGTTTGTACAGATACCACAACAATTGTTTTGTGATTTCTCTAAATTGGTGGGTCATGATGAGCGCCATTATCGAAGCTATGAATTAACGATGTAGAGGATGCCTATGTATTGAATGCAAGCAAAAACTAGGCCACTGGATCAGCGCGTTTGGGGAACACATGGAGTATATTAGGGGCACAAACGAGGCCGAGGAGGAGGACCTGGTAGGGGTCGAGAGTAGGTCATTTGTAGAATTGAGACTTCTGTGATTTGTCATAGTTATAATAAGAGCTTCGGCGTAAATCACATAAGAAAGACCTTTGTCGACGCGTTTCGAACCAACTAGTGTGGTTCATCGTCAGGACAAGTTGAAGAAACAGATCAAGCCTAGCAGGTTAAATAGACTGAGCAGAGACTCCAACGGCTATATAACGGCTATTTTTGACCCTAGGACCCAACCCAACTTATCTTAATAAATTTAATATTATTATTATTCTTATAATATTAAATTGATAATACAATATTCCATTTCTCGAAATTAGTAAAATTAGGTACTATGAATAGAATCTTACGTAATTTATTTAATTAAATAACATTAATAAATTAATATTAATGGTTATTATAAATTAATTATTAGTTTGAATGATTTCTTTTGAAGAACTTATATTATTATTGTTATTTTTATAATATTAAAAAAATGAATTTAAAATATTACTAATGGTTCTTATGAAGTAAATTAATAATTCCTATTCCAAAAATAATAATGAAATAATTTAAAAAATAATAAGTATTTATTCATTAAATTAAAAACTAAATATATACAAGAATTATATATTAAAGGTATGTTAATTTACTACTTACTAGTGATGTAATATTAAATCATTTCGCGCTAGAGTGTATGAATCAGATGCATCCATCATGTCAATACTACACTTAGTTTGATCACACAATCGAAGAATTTCCTATATTGATTGTCAAGATGCAAGAGAAGAAGGCGCAACCCCAACATCCTACCTAGAACTTATAGATGATGAGGGTCGAGCCCTGCAAAGAAGACCCGAATGTGAATATCGTACTGCAAAGTGGGATCATGACTAGTGATGATATGGGAAAGCACCCTAAAGAAGATGGATGGGTCTGTAACGCCCCAGAAAAGGAGGTTGGGTTTGATCTACAGTGCGCAAAGGAAACATTCATGGAAGTGAAGAAAATCTTCGTTGTAGCCTCTACCTCAGGGGTTTAGAACAAAATTCTAGATACCAATGCACTTACAGAGGTTGACCCCTCTGTGCTTACCACATTCTTGGAGACTTGTATGAAATTACTACGCGAAAGAAAGGCTGTGAAAGGGCTATAGGAGTTGATAAACAAATGTGTCAGTAAGGATAATACTTCTGATGGATCCTGTGTATTCAGAAAGATTGGTAAGCATAAGTCAATAACAGGCTGCGAGATGAGGCTTATCGCACAAATAGGAGACTATGAGATGGACCACGTTATTCTGGATTTGGGATCTGACGCGAACGTATTTCCTAAACAAACCTGGGAGAGAATGGGGAGACCTGCACTGTAGTGGTCTCCAATTCAACTGAGGATGGAAAACCAGCAGAAGATTATCCCCATGGGACGATTGTAAGGAGTTACCGTAGATATAGAAGGTGCAAGTGCGCTGGCTGATTTTGAAGTAATAGAGATTGTTGATGATACCAATCCATACCATGTGCTCCTAGGGATCGATTAGGCTATTGACATGAATGGAGTCATTAAATTGAAGAAGTGGACAATGTTGTTTGAAAGGAAACTTCTCTGCATTGTAGTAACATTGGACCCTTCAGAAGGACCGTGTTATACTGAATAAATTTGAGACTATGAGAAAAGTGATGATGATTTGGATAAGATCTATAAAATCACACCACGTGACCAAGACTGGGTTAATCTGACAGCTGATGGACGAATTGCATGGGTCCACAAAAGTTGTTGTACCACGAATTCTAATGAAGAATTGGAACATTGGAAAAACAGGCTACATGAAGTATCCACACTGCACTGCAACATGATAACCAAACCATTGCATTGTGTGTCATTGGAGGTAAGAAATTTTCCTTATTACAATGGTCTAACTGATGTAAATATATTTTTGGATTCTTTTGAAAGAGAATTTCCATAGGATTACCACTTTCAGGTGTTGGACTAGGCACTGCACGCTACGCCTACTCGGTGGTGGGATATTCACAAAGATAACTCTGATGAATGGTGCAATTACAGAAGGATGATGAGGATGCAATTTGGTCATCCTAAGTACGGATTACGAAGAAGTATGATGGGAAGAATGATTTGCATGATCATTTGGCCAAATGGACTAAGGTCTATGGGACAGAGCCACAGCCATAATGGGTGCATTTATTCTATCACACTCTAGACATAATCCCTATGAATTGGTATTTGGAAATGGAGCTTCGCCACGGAACCACGAAGTGGGATATCTTAAGAGAAGGGTTTGTGACTGGGAAAATCCTAGGGGATAATATTCGCCCATGGGCTAATTTTCTATACTTTTTCCCAAAAAAGATTCGCTAATTTCCATTTTTTTGTAAAAATGATTTGCCCAAATTTTATAGAATGAAATTATTTTACCCTAAAAGTTGCTAAAAAATTAAATATAGACTATATGAAAATATTATAAATTTGAATATTTTTACAAACATATCTCCAAACATTTTATAGATTTCATATTATGGACTAGAGGGATTCGCCAAGGTTTCTAAACATTAAGATAAATTTCCATCCTTAAATTTTCCCTGTTCACGAGGACATTCGGCTTTGAATATGGGTTTGAAGTCATTGATGAGGCGATGCAGGAGGTTAAGGCAGTGATCTTCTGAATGCCACAGGATAATTTGGAATTGATTCAACCAAATTGGAGCACCCAATTGCGCCATGCGCTCGAATGCTATAGTATGACTGCTAAAGTGGAGGATTAGGACCCAAGGAATATCAATATCTCAGAAGTAGAAGGCCACCACAAGGTTGAAGTTCCACACATAGAGAACCTAGATATCATCGTGCCCTTGAAAACTAGGCAAGTAAACATTGGCACAAAGGTGGAGCTGAAGTTTGCGAAGATTGGGGATCACTGGGATGATGTTATAGTAGATAAATTCATTGAGTTGCTCCACGAATATCAGGATTTGTTTCCTACAATTTGTTTGGACTTGAACAACATCATAGGCGACTTGGGAGTGATGACAATAACTTTGGAACTGGACGCAAAGCCCGTTAAGCAGAAGCCATATTGCCTTAATCCCAAATACAAGGAAAAGGTCCACTTGGAGTTGGATAAGATTCTTGAAGCAGGTATTATTGAACCAGTGGAGGAATCTGATTCGGTGAGCCAAATGGTAGTTCAGGAAAAGAAGCAGAAGGATGAAATAAGGATTTGCATAGATCTTAGAAAGCTTAAGGATGCTTGTGTCCATGATCCCTTTCCAACACCATTTATTGATGAGGTACTGGACAATGTGGGAGGACAGGAAGCGTATTCATTCATTGATGGATTCTCTAGGTACCATCATATTAAAATCGCACCAAAGGATAGGAGTAAGAAAACCTTCACGATGGAATGGGGTTGTTTCTAGTATAAAATAATGCCATTTGGACTCAAGAATGCGCTAGCGATATTCTTGCACGTAGTTATTGTGGCATTCAAAGAATTTATTCACAAATTTTTGAAGGTCTATTTCGATGACTGGATAGTGTTTGGGCTAGTTAAGCACCATGTAGACAGTCTGCGCTTAATGTTGGATATGTGCCAAAGGTATTAGATCGTGTTGAACCTGAAGAAGTGCTTGTTTTGTGTCCCCTTTGGGATTTTGTTGGGTCATGTGGTATGCAATAATGGACTCATGGTGGACCCTGCTAAGATCACAATTATAATTAATTTGGAAACCCCAAGGAGTGTCAAATAGCTACACACAATGCTAGGCCATACTAGGTATTATCGAAAGTTCATCAAGGCTTATGCTGAGATTACTGTTCCCATGGAAAAGTTACTAAAGAAGGACGTTGCATTCTGTCGAAATGAAGAATGTCAGCACATTCTGTATGTATTGAAGGAGAAAATGGTTACCACACCAATATTGGTCTTCCTAGATTGGAAGAAAGAATTTCATGTGCATGTTGATGCCTCATGTATTACATTGGGAGCAATGCTAACATAGGCCAGTGAAGGAGAACTGGATCACCCTATAGAATTTGTGGGCATGAAGTTGTTAAAGGCTGAAAGGAATTATTCAATGACAGAGTGCGAAGGATTGTTGATGGTGTACGCGCTCCAAAAATTCAGGCATTACCTATTGGGTGGACATTTCAAGATGTACACAAACCATTCTGCATTGAAGTATCTAATCAATGAGCCTGTGTTGTGGGGGGGTGGGGGAACATGTAGATGGTTTCTATTATTCCAAGAATATGATTTTGAGGTAATTGTGAAACCAGGAAGGTTGAATGAAGGACCTAACCATCTGTCATGCATTGAGAGAGGGGAGGAGCCTACTAATTTGGAGGAAGGGTTGTTAGATGTGCAGATATTTGTGGTGTGTGTAGAGGACAACCACTTTGCACACATTATCCATTTCTTGACTACAGGGACGGCTCCAGAAGGATACACTAGTCAGTAGAAGAAAGAGTCGGTAGTGCACATAGCCGATTTCTCAGTAATTGCAGGAAATTTGTATAAAATGGGATCGAACAAGATACTTCAATGATATGTGCCTAATTTTGAATGAAACAGTATCCTTGTCGAAGCTCAAGGAGGAGTTGTAGGAGGACATTATGCAGGGAAAGCAACAACGTAGAAGATTTTGCGTGCTGGGTTGTGATGGCCGATGCTACATAAATATTCTAAAGCATATTGTAAGGCATGTGATGCATGTCAAATGAGGGGTAGGCCATCGTGGAGGGGTGAGTTGCTGCAAAATCTGCAGGTGTCATTGCAACCATTTGAGAAATAGGCAATTGATTTTGTAGGACCGATTCAGCCCCCAAGTAAGAAAACAGATGCGTGCTACATCATCACCATGACATAATATTTGACTAAGTGGGTGGAGGCACAATCTGTGAAGGACTGTATAGGAGAAAAAATAGCAAAGTTTTTGTTTGAATATGTATTGACTAGGTTCGGTTGCCAAAGGTATTGATGAGAAACCATGGTACACATTTTCTTAATGAAACAATTAGTATGCTGACAGAAGAGTTCCAAGTTTACCGTCAGAAAAGTACACCATATCATCCTTAGGCCAATGGAACAATTGAGGCTTTCAATAAGATATTGGAGAATGCGCTGATGAAGATTTGCAATGTGCAGCAGAATGATTGGGATGTGCATGTACTAGCTGTGTTATAGGCATACATAACCACTTACAAAATGTTGGCATTATGACACAGGATTGGCACTATGGCACAGGTATTGTCCTTGATGGAAACTCACTCAGAAAATCACTCAGATGATAGTTCAGGCTCACGGGCTCTCATAATAAAGGAAAAGGAAGTATACCTAGGTTCCTGTTGACCAAGCCACATATACATGTGGATTCCCAGACCAAAAGGCGCATATGCGCATACACGCACTTTCATGCGCATAAAAGCACGTACAGTTTTGAAAACTTGGTTTTTGGTCCTTGGTGTTTGGACCTATGGTTTTGGACCATGGTATCTCATCCGAAGTATTGGACCCAGGTATTGGTCCTAAGTAGTTTTGGACCATGGTATTGAGTAAGACCTAAGACTATAAAAGGGGAAGGAGATCATTAGGTAAAGGCTCTCAAGCATTGAATATATTATGAAGAGCAAGATCTAAAATACTAGTCATTGGGTTATGATGCATAGCTAGATCTGAATCAAGGAGAAACCTGAGTGCTAGAAGAAGGATAAGTTCTATTGATGGGTCAAGATATTAAGGCATGAAGAAAAGTATCTTTGTGTGATTTTGATATGTTATATTTTGTGCATGACTTGATCTATAAATCTGATGATCTGGGTATAATTTGATTTCTGAATAGTTGAAAAGGATAAATTATCTTTTATAGATCTATACACAGGTTCAGCATAGCAAAGGTGCATATACATGTTGGTTCGGTAATTCAAAACTGTGTATATGAAAGATTGGTTTCTGGTTACTATTACTGTATTCTGGTTATAGCATTCAGAGAAGTGATTGTTTGATTCAGTCTTGGTTGGTGCAAAGGAGATTGGTTGATGCAGATATATTTGATGTTTGATTGATGTTATTGATGGATCCAGTCTGAAAATTTATGAAACGTGGTCCCTAGAAGAAAAAAGAAGGGTGTGGCCTTCTATAGGTTAGCACCTGCGTACTAGTACGTCAGCTAGTACAAGAACTAAGGGGGTTGTAGCTCCCTTCCAGGAGAAGCTAGAGAACGAGAGAATGTTGTAGCCTTATGTAGGTAGAAGCCTACGTACTGGTATAATACTGCACCAATACAGAAATATTGTAAAAATAAGTTTCTAATTAAAAGAAGATAGACACAAATTGCAGTAGGTAGTTTTCACCTACATTGGGTTTGCATCTTATATCTTGTGTTCATGTGTGTGATTGCCTATACTATTTACTGCACTTGATTATTGTTTATGGTTCTGATACATAGATTAAGATCAGCTGACTAAATTAGAAATCTACAAGATATACATGGTTTTCTCTAAACACAGTTGGTTATATACGTAGGTTTAATTAACATAAGTAGTGTATATCAATTTGTTTATGAAAATGAAAAATTGTTAAATATTGATTCACCCCCCCCCCCCCTCTCAGTGTTATTTCCAACAATTAGTATTAGAGCAGGTCCTTTAGAAGAAGCTTGATCACTTGAAGGAAGATCTATCATCATGAGAAACTACGAAAAAGAGGCATCCATCAGGCCACCAATTTTTTATGGGAGTAACTTCGTCTATTGGAAGGTAAGAACCATAGCCTATCTTCAATCTCTTGGAATAAAAGTTTGGGATATCATGGAAGGAGGATACACATTTCCAATAACAACTCATACAGATATGGCAGGTAAAAATCACTATGAAACAAATGAAAAGGCCGTCAATACTATATTGGCGAGTCTATCACAATCAGAATTCATCAAGGTTATGCAGCTCAAAACTGCCAAAGAAATATGGGACAAGATCATTCTAAGCTATGAAGGAGATGATCAGGTAAAACATGCAAAACTACAATCTCTCAGAATTCAATATGAAACTCTCAAAATGCACAATGATGAAAGTGTAGCTAATTATTTCCTACACATAGATGAGACTGTTAAGCGCATGAAAAACTCGGGTGAAGTTACTTTAGTTGAAAAGGTTCTAAGATCCTTGTCTTCTAAGTTTGAATCAAAAGTTTTTGCCATAGAAGAAAATCAGAATCTTCGAAGTATTACTATATCATAGCTGCACGGAATCCTAACTGCTTTTGAAATGTGAAAAGGGGGTCCATCAAACATGAGAGAAGCCGCATTCAAAGCTTCAGGAAAGGAGAATACAATGAGTCAGGGCATATGTCAGAAGGAGAGGAAGAATCAAACTTTGTTAAGAACCTTCAACGGGGTTCTAGAAGATTCAGAGGTAAGCTACCTTTCAAATTCTTTGCTTGTGGAAGAGTCGATAACTATGCAGCCAAATGTCCTCATAAAGATAAGCTTCATAAAGGTAAGGAACTAGTTAAATGAAACATAAAATAGAACGTAAGTAAGAAGCGTTATTATACACATGAAGACAATGATGGACTTTCAAATAGTGATGAAGATGAACATGGTAATGATTATAGACTTTTGATGGCTTTTGAAGATGATGATTTCTTGGATGCTATAGATGAAGATGATCTCTATGAAGAAATTTCTAAACTTAAAATTTGTTTAGAAGAAAAGAGTATGATCATAGATACTCTGACATTCCAACCATTTTAAAGAGAAAAACACAATGAAAAGTTAGAATGTGAAATTGTGGGACTTAGAAAAGATACTGAGAAAACAAAAGCTCTTAATCATAGATTTGCTAAAGGATCTAAAACTTTAGATGAGATTATCAAAGTGCAGCGTTCTCCACTAATCAAGACAGGTCTTGGATATACTAAAGAAGCATCTCAAGCACAGAAGCCATCCACCTCCAAAAGTTATCTTGATGCAGCAAGGAGAAGTGAATAGGTTGATAATCGTTGGCAAAGGCATAAAGCAGATCACCAGGTAAATCAAGGTCAATCTACTTCAAGGATGAACAGAGATCACCAAGTAAATCAGGGTCAATCTACTTCAAGGATGAACAGAAGCTATAACCAACCGTAGGTAAATCATTCTCAATTTGCCTCAAGAATGAATGTCAATATAAATTATAATCACCTTGTCGGTAGATTTGATAATCGCAAGAATTTCTTTAATGGCCAATGTTTTTCACGTCATAACTTTGGACACAAATCTACTCAATGTGTTGCCTGCAAGACCATCATGACTCAAGAAGCAAAAAATCAAAGGAGTGCGACTGAGATCATGAAGAGGACCTACAATAAATTTTCTGCTCTTGAAAATGAAATAGAATGCTCTATTTGTAACAACTTCGGTCATGAAGATTCTAAATGCAGGAGTAAGTTTTGGCAAGAATATCAGAAGGAGAAAGCTTCATTGGGTCCCAAAACATGGAGAAAGATAGAACCGCAACCGGAAAGATGTGGTATAGCCTTATATGCGGAAGGACAGGAAAATCAGTGGTACATCGACAATGGATGCTCGAAACATATGACAGGTGATAAAGAAAAAGTTCAGTCATATAGTGCCTTAGAAAAGGAAAGGAAGGTCTCATTTGGAAATGACACCCCTGCACTCATAAAAGGTAAAGGCTCTGTTCTTTTGAAAGAAAAAGTCAAAGCTGGAAATGTTATGTATGTTGATGATTTAAAGCATAATCTATTGAGTGTTAGTCAAATGTGTGATCAAGTAAATGAGGTAGTATTTCGATCAAATGGATGTATTGTTTGTGAGCTTGATACAGGAGAAACAGTGATCAAAGGCATAAGAACTCCAAATAATTTATACATACTCAAGGGAGGACAACAACAATGCTATCTAAGCAAAAATGATGAACATTGTCTATGGCACAGAAGATTGGGGCATCTAAGCTTCCCTCAGATAAGGAAAGCATGCAAATATTAGGTTGTTCACAATCTTCCTGACATTAGAATTCTAGACAATAAAATATGCAAATCATGTCAGTTTGGTAAGAAAACCAGAACACATTTCCCTGAGAAGGAAGGATCAACTAGTAAGCCACTTGAACTTGTCCATACTAATTTATGTGGTCCATCAAGGAAAAATTCACCTCGTGGAGAAGAATACTTTAAATTGTTCATTGACGACTTTTCCAAGATGTGTTGGATAGGACTTCTGAAGCATAAAGATGAAGCTTTCAAAAATTTCAAAGCTTTCAAAGCCTTGGTTGAAAATGAATTAGATCGCAAAATAAAATGCCTCAGGTCCGATCGAGGAGGGGAATTTACCTCAGATGAATTTTTCGAATTTTGTGAAGAACATGAAATAAGAAGAAATTCTCTACTGTAAGGAATCCTCAGCAAAATGGAGTGGTGGAAAGGATGAACAGAATGGTTCAACAAATGGCTTGTGTTATGCTTGATGATTCTAGAACTCCTGCAACCTTTTGGGGTGAAGCTGCATTTTCTGCCATTACTATTCTCAACAAAGCAAACGTCTGGGTAAATAGCACTCAAACTCCTCATGAACTTTGGTATGGTAAGGACTGACGAAAAGATTGGAAAGTTTGAACCTAGAGCAGATGAAGGCATTCTCCTTGGTTACTCTTCCCGAAGTAAAGGATATAACTGTTACAATAAAATACTTGGAAAAATTGTTGAAAGTGTTGATGTGGTGGTTGTTGAAGCATGCAACAATCCAAAGTAGATAAAAGCAAATATTTTGAAGATGATGAGGACTATCCTTCAACATCATATTAGACTAATGCTGAAGAAGAAACTTATGAGGCACCAGAAAAATAGATAAGGGTAGAAGAAAAGACTCCATCTAGGTATGTCCAGAAGAACCATCCAGAGACTCAAATTTTGGGGCAGAAAGAGGCAGGTGTATAAACAAGAATAACTATTACAGAAGCTTCAAGCTATCTAGCATTTCTCTCCTTTATCGAACCACAAAATGTAAGTGAAGCATGCAAATATGAATTTTGGTTCAAGGCCATGAATGAAGAACTTGAGCAGATTGAAAAGAATAATACTTGGGAATTGTTTCCTAGACCTAATGATAAGAATGTCATAGGGACCAAATGAATATTCAAAAACAAGCTGAACAAAAATAGAGATGTTATTAGAAACAAGGCCAGACTTGTTTGTAAAGGGTATGCTCAACAAAAAGGTATAGACTTTGAAGAAAATTTTTCACCAGTTGCTAGACTTGAAGCCATAAGAATGCTCCTTGCTCTTTCTAGCTTTAAAAACTTCAAAGTATATCAAATGGATGTGAAATCTGCCTTTCTAAATGGAGACTTAGAAGAAGAAGTGTATATTGAGCAACCAGATGGATTCATCCTTGAAAATGATACCAAAATTATATGCAGACTCAGAAAGGTTCTCTATGGTCTTAAACAGGATCCAAGGGCTTGGTATTATTGTCTGGACAAATACCTCCATCAAAAAGGATTTTCAAAAGGATCAGCAGATAGCAATCTATATATAAAAATTGACAATGGTAAATTGCTAATACTTGTTGCGTATGTTGATGATATCATCTTTGGTAGCAATGAAGAAACCATGAGTCAAAATTTTGCTTTAGTGATGCAGAAAGAATTTGACATGTCCCTACTTAGTGATCTCACATATTTTCTTGGTTTACAAGTCCAAAAAACAAAGATGGTATCTTTCTATCGCAAACCAAGTACCTCAAGTAGATCTTGAATAAATATGGCATGGAATATTCAAAACCAGTATGTACCCTATGGTAACATGATGCAACCTCAGCGCAAATGATGAATCAATAGCAGTACATCAACCAACCTATAGATCCATGATCGGTAGTTTGCTCTATCTGACAGGTACCTGACCAGACATCATGCATGCAGTGGGAATAGTTGGAATATTCTAGGCTAATCCGAAAGAAGCACAGCTTCAGGCAGTTAAAAGGATCTTCAAATATCTTCAAGGAACATAAAACTATGGCTTATGGTATCCTAGAGATACAGATCTCACACTTCATGTATATACAAATGTAGATTGGGCAGGAAGTGTGGATGACAGAAAAAGGACTAGTGGTGGTGCATTATTTATGGGTTCCATATTAGTATCTTGGTTCAGTAAGAAAAAAAGTTCAATTGCATTATCTATAGCTGAAGCAGAATATGTGGCTACTACATCTTGTTGCACACAACTCCTTTGGATGATGCAAACATTGCAAGACATTCAAATCACTTGTACTCCACCTATCTCCATTTTATGTGTTAATACAAGTGCAATCAATATTTCAAAGAATCTAGTCATGCATTTAAAGACCAAGCACATACCTATCAAATATCATTTTCTCCAGGAACAAGTGCTTGAGAAAAAGGTCAAATTAGAGTATGTTCCCTCCAAGGAACAGGTTGCTGATATATTCACCAAACCATTTCCCAGGGAGACATTTTGAATACCTCAAACAAAAGCTGGGAGTAGTTGATGCATCATCTTGCTATTGACAATTATCTATTTCAGAGAAAAGTCGTTGTACACGAGTTTCATGAAGAGCATATGCATGTTTCTTTGATGAAAAATAGTGGGTCGAACTTAGAATGGCAAGAGTCTATATGGGTTTTACAGAGACCATCTAGCAGAGGTTCAGGGGGAGCATATACATCTAATAATGCATTGTTGGCATTATCTTAGAAGATCTTGGTACAACTTCACAATTGTTTTTGATTCAGGTAGAACAAGTGCAAATGGAGATCATGGGTGTTGGTATGGATAATGATTGACAAATGTTGTTGTTGGCTATCATAGTCTTGTCTCTATGTCATGTAATTCTTTTATTATCAAGGTCATGTAACAACCTATTTTGGTTTCCCCACTATGCATGGGATGGATGATGTAATGTTCTTGTTTAATCATGTGTAAACTTTTGGTATATCCCCACTTGGTTGGTTGGATGAGTTAATATTGGTATATCTCCACTTGGTTGGGAGATGGATGTATGTATGAATCTTTGGTGATAGGAAGGTCATTTATTATGTATAGAGTCATGTTCTTTCTTGTAGAACATAGTTTTGCAAAACATGCCTACAGTTAGGGGGAGCATGGACAGCACAACAAAGTAGAGATTTCAACATGAACTTAGGGGGAGCATAACCCTTTTCCCTTGATGACAAAGGGGGAGAATGACTTTGAGTGACTTGGGGTTGCCATCAAGTCCAAAGGGGGTGATTGTTGGCATTATGACACAAGATTGGCACTATGGCACAGGTATTGTCCTTGATGGCAACTCACTTGGCAAATCATTCAGATGGCAGGTCAAGCTCAGAGGCTCTCAAAATAAAGGAAAAGGAGGTATACATAGGTTCCCATTGACCAAGCCACTTATACACACAGATTCATAGACCAAAAGGCACGTATGCGCATACACGCACTTTCATGCACAGAAAAGCGCGTACAGTTTTGAAAAATTGGTTTTTGGTCCTTGGTATTTGGACCTGTGGTTTTGGACCATGGTATCTTGTCCGAAGTGTTAGGTATTTGGACCCAGGTATTGGTTCTAAGTGGTTTTGGACCATGGTATTGAGTAAGGCCTAAGACTATAAAAGGGGAAGGAGATCATTAGGCAAAGGCACTCAAGCATTGAATATCTTATGAAGAGAAAGATCTAAAATACTGGTCATTGGATTATGGTGCATAGCTGGATCTGAATCAATGAGGAACTTGAGTGCTAGAAGAAGGATAAGTTCTATTGATGGGTCAAGATCTTAAGGCTTGCAGAGAAGTATCTTTGAATGATTTTGATTTGTTATATTTGGCGCATGACTTGATCTATAAATCTGATGATCTGGGTATAATTTGATGTTTGAATAGTTGAAAAGGGAAAATTATCCTTTATAGATCTGTACGCAGGTTCAGCATAGCAAAGGTGCGTATACACGCTGGTTCGGTAATTCAAAACTGCGTATACGTAGGATTTGTTTCTCGTTACGACATTCAGAGAAGTGATTGTTTGATTCAGTTTTGGTTGGTGCAAAGGAGATTGGTTGATACAGATATATTTGATGTTCAATTGATGTTATTGATGGATCCAGTCTGAAAATTTATAAAACGTGGTCCGTGGAAGAAAAGAGAAGGGTGTAGCCTTCTGTAGGTTAGCACCTACATACTAATACATCAGCTAGTACAAGAACTAAGGGGGTTGTAGCTCCTTTCCAGGATAAGCTAGAGAAGGAGTGAAGTTTGTAGCCTTCTGCAGGTAGAAGACTGCGTATTGGTATAAGACTGCACCAGTACAGAAATATTGTAAAAATAAGTTTCTAATTAAAAGAAGATAGAGACAAATTGCAGCAGGTGGTTTTCACCCACATTGGGTTTCCACCTTATATCTTATGTTCATGTGTGTGATTGTCTATACGGTTTACTACACTTGATTACTATTTATGGTTATTATACACAAATTAAGATCAACTGACTAAATTAGAAGTTTGCAAGATATACGCGGTTTTCTCTAAACATAGTTGTGTATATACGCAGTTTTAATTAATAGAAGTAGTGTATGTCAATTTTTTTATGAAAATGAAAAATTGTTAAATACTGATTCAACCCCCCCCCCCCCCCCCCCCAGCATTATTTCCAACACAAAAATCTAACAAGACAAATGCCTTTCTGATTGGTTGATGGTGTAGAGGTTGTAATACCGATGGAATATATCGTATCGAGTATAAGCATAGCAACTTTCATAGGAATGGTGGACCACGGAGACTTAGAAGAGTGGCTCGTGTAGCTAATGGAGCTCGAAGAAGATAGATTTTTGGCTAGATTCCATCAGCAGGTTTAAAATGAACGTGAAAAATCTTAGCATGACTGGCACATCAAACTACACACCTTCAAGGTAAATGACTTGGTTTTATTATATGATGGCAAGTTCACTAAGTTTCCAGGAAAGTTTCAGATGCACTGGCTGGGGCCATATGTCTTCAAAGAAATTATAGATGGTGGTGCAGTTCATCTCGCAAAGTTGAATGGAGCACCATTTCTAGAAAGGGTAAATGGAAGCTGGTTGAAGCCATACATAGGGGATCCGGCTCAATGGCTACATGACGGTAGGACAGTTTTAGTGCTCCAAGTAGCTACAAGGGAGCGCAAGACTATAAACTACACTACCTAGTTGGTGGAACTACGAGACAAATGGGATGTGTGGAAAACAGTGATGTCACAGTGTCAGAAGATGCACGACGGGAGTTTCATTATGAGGGATGATACTGCATAGCATAGCCAGAAAATGACCATTACATTCATTGTTCATGATTTGATAGCCAAGAGATGGTTAAGAGGAGGGCGGGGGTGGCATTTAAGGTTGAAATCTTTGAATATCTACCACCAAATTAGCATTTATGGATGGATTTTGAGGGGAATAGTCAAATTTGAATTCAAATTCGCCTATAAATAGGGTGTGGCCATCTAGAAAAAGAACACTTTGATTCCTTAGAATTTTTGAGTTGTGATGTTTGTCATTTATGAATCCTCAGTTTTTCACAGATTTGGTCACAAGCTTTGTGTTTGAAACTTTACCTAAGGATACCCAATACTTTATTCTCAGCACTATGTCTGGACTAGGTGAGACTCCAAGCACTGGAGGTACTGTTGTCTTTGAGGGAGCAGCTCTGGAAGTTGTAAGCATGGAGGCTCTGGCTCCTGTGCCTATGGCACTGAGGTCGCCTAGGCCTAAGCCTACACTAGTGTGTGAAAATCCGAAGCCCAAGAAAGACAAGCGAGAGAGGCCAATGTCAATGCGTGAGTTGTAGAGGAAGCACTCTACTACCTAGGCCCAAACGAAAGATAAACAATTGAAGAAGGCTAAGGAAAAATTTGTAGATTTGGAGGTCAAAGAGGGTGAGGAGGATATAGATTCCGAGGGTGTGGAGCTCATCTCCAAATTGTCAGAGTACATTCCTCCACGTAAGGAAAGGTGAAGGTCACTAAGGACATAGATGCGACGAAATTCCTCATAAATATGCCCCTCCTACCAAAAAGTATCACCTTTGAAGGCCTGTGCCTGCCATGGATTCCCCATTTGAAAATGGAAGACTGGGACTTGGGAGAGAAAAATAGGTTCCCCCACCTCCCGATGGAGAAATACATGAAATTAGTGTACTATAAAGAATCTGGTGTCACCACGTTGGAGTGAGTTGAGCGGATTCATAAAGTGAATTAGTCGGGGTTGCTAAACCTACTATGGGTGCAGCACTACCACCACTCCAACATCAATATCATCATTATCAAGCAATTGTTGACCCTCGTAGATGATGGATTTTTGTGGCTAAGCACACCGATCCTAATCATAGATATGCTGATCCATCAGATTAAGCTCCTACCATATTCAGGCTTGAATCTGGCCAAGAAGTTTGGCAGAAAAAACAGTGAGCGTGACCTAGTAGAAAGGATGAAGGAAATGTTCAAGCTAGTTAAGAAGTCATGTGGGTACTCCATCACTTCCATCACTGACCCTGTGGTGAAAATTTCCACGTAGATCCTCACTGGTAAGGTCATGAGGAAATGTCGCACGAATGAAGTTTTGGTGCTAGTTATCTCGTTAGCTACACATTGCACAGAATATGTGCAGTTTAATTGGGCACACTACCTCTGCATCGAGTTCCTTTCGAATTTTCGCGAGAAAAACCTTCCACTATGCGTGGTTTTTTCTTTCCATAGTGCTTTTAGCTTGGGAGCTGTCGGAGGACAACCAATTTCCTCTCTTTGAGAAATAATGTTAGAGGCTGCACAATTTACATCCCTTTGGGCCACAAAGGACTCCGAGTGGGTCATGGAGACAAAATTTATCTAGGTGTTGATGGAGGTGAGAATTCACATGGCCATCAACTAGAAGCCATGTTGTCCCAACTGTGTTTGAGACATTATCAGAGTACACAAAGTTTAAGGCAGACTCCCAACACGTATATATTAGGGCACAAAAGGATCCATAGTAGAATTAGTTTGATCTGCCTTATCTTGCCACAGATGATGCCATTCAAGAGGTTATCAAGTGTAGGCCAGCAGATTGGCATTCTCCATCCGATTTGGCCATAGGCACTAGCAAAGGTGTGGGGAGTTCCGTGAAGAAAAAAAATAAGGAGGAATTAAAGCAGGCGGTCTAGTATTTGGTCGAACAGTGGAGGAAGGAGGCTGAGGAGAAGGCCTGGCTAGAAAAGGAGCGCATTGCAAAGCAACAGATTGAATAGGAACAGTGTGACTCTGAGCGGAGCGGTAAATCACCTTCACCTTAGATCAAGGAAGAGGAGCAATCAGAGCAAGGAGGTGTTAGAGATGAAGAACAAAGCACTCCATTCTGGGTGAAGAGATATAGGGAATAGTAGAAGGAGGGGCCTTGGAAGAAATTGAAAGCAAAAAATCCACCGCTGGTTCCCATCACGCTCACTGATGAGCATGTTATCACTCAGGTTGTCCCTAAGCTCCTGAAGGGATACGTCCGAGGTAACCACAAACCAATCTTTGGATTACAGGTTCTAGCCCACCTGTAATCAGAGAGGGCTCTCTCTTGATGATTTAGCTTTGTTGATGATGATTTTAGGCTAGCTATTGGGTTTGGTGGGTTTTGTTTAGGTTTGGATGGTGTTTGAATGGAAGGAATTTGCATTCAAGCAGAGAGGCAGTCATAGAGTGATAAGTTTCAAACCATTGGGCATGGAGTCAAGGAGTATGACCGCAGTTAGGCTTTCTTGATCACAAGAGGACTATGGAGCAGGGTAGCTACACATGAAACAACCTTCAAGCTAAAGAGATGGAGTGAAATGTAAGGAAGGAGAGGCAATTAAGAATCTCTCAATCAGCTTAACAGAGGGAAAGAGGATGAGATCTATCTAGGGGCAGTTAAGAATCCTTGGATAACTGTCACACATGGTGAATTAGGGAAAATATGAGCCAGATGGAATTCATATTTATGCCTAACACAGATGAAAACATAAATACACAACAGAAATTGAGCATAGAGTGCACTTAAACAAATTCTAAGCTATTCTTTCTTTCTGCTGCTCAGATAATGATATATGAATGGAAAGCCAGAGGTAAGAAACACTTATTGAGTCATGTAACAGCACAAGAATTCCATAATCATTCTTAAACCATTAAGCACAGTAAACAATCCATTCTCCAAGCTCGTAAGCAGTCTTTGATTATAGAAATTATCAAACATACAGTGCGAGTCTTTGCTCAAGCAAAACTTCCAATCAACAAAAACCAACCCTTGTTACATTGATCAGGGCCCTCTTTATAGGTAAAATATCCTGAATTATTTATTACAACCGACCTAAATAGGTCTGCGGGAAAAGGTTTTTAAAACCTAAACTTGTGCTAAAGTTAAATGCAAATAAAATATCTATTGAGCTGCGTCAGAAGCAGCTAGATCAAAATGAGTTAATACGGTGTCTTTGGTGACCTAGTGCAGTGGTTTTGCAATAACTGTGCTTTGAGTTCTGGTCCATTGATCTTATGTGAGTTTTAATGTGCGATCATTGTGATGATGAGATTTGAATGGTTCCTTAACTGCTTCATGACTTTCAAGCTTTTCTTTTAATGTTTCATTCGCCTCGAGCCCTGAGAAGATCTTCACTGATACACTTCGCCGCAACACGGATACTCTTTGACATATTTTTTGGCTTCACATCTACTCTGATACTCTTTAATGCCTGAGTCGGGTCTCTCTCTTTCTTCTGATATGCTAAAATTTGCAAAAACGGGCCTTTTTTGCCTTTTTCGGCGCAAAAATGGCTGAGGAATCAAAAGATTCCCTAAATATTCCCCAATATGGCCTATTTCCCGTAGCAATCGCGCATCGAAAACTGCCTCAGAATTTGAATCCGGGACTCCTAAGATGCATTTTCGTGCTTTCAAGCCTTTCTTTGGCGGGTGACATCAGCATGACATCAGCAGGGTGACGTGGCAGGGTGATACATGGTGCGGGGCCTTATATGTTTCTGCGATGCGATAGCGGTAACTGAAATGCTGCGAGTTGCGATGCGATGTATTCTCTTGATGCTGTGGTAATGTCGCATCGGAGCAAAGGGAAGAGGCATGCATTTTGGAAATGTGATTCTTGCGACCGTCGATTGCCGATCTCGCGATATCGCATCGGCTAAGAGGGGAGGGGGCATATATATGTGACATGTAGTATTTTCGATACGTCGATTTCCGAAATGGCATCGGTGAGACATCCATCGGGGAGAAACAACAACGAGCCACATTACCTTTGCGACCTCCGACCGCGATAATCGCATTGGAGGGGGATCCAAAGGGATCGGAAGAATGTTAAGACAATCGGCAAGGGTTATTGCAATCAGAGGAAGGGTATGTATGCTTTTGCAGAAAATTTGAGGCCTCGGAAGAGGTCCGATAACCTAAAAAGAGGAATTTTATGCTAAGGAAGGAGTCCATTGCATTGGAAGATGTTTTTAAAGGGGAAAAATGAGGGTTCTTTCTATGTTTCAGGCAAACTTAGCAATTCCCAAGGAATACTTATGGTTATTTTTCAACCAAGGGGAGGGGATAAGTATGTAGGGGAGTTATTAACATAGTTTTAGTAGGGGATGGGGAGATAGATAGGGAGCTATATAGTAAGTTAGTAGTTAATATGACCATGATGAGAAAGCGCTAAGTGGGTGAATCTTAGGCTATTAAGGGAAACAATGATCCATAAAGGGAGTATGAATATTCCTTAGGTAAAGTAGATCCTTACCTAGGTGAATGATATGGAAAATGATGAAACTAAGAGGCATCAAGCGGATCTTGATCTCTTTGGGAGGTTAGTGAATGTCTTGGGGAATAAGGAAGAAGGGGGAAATTAGTCATGCCTCGCTTGAAATCCTACAAATGAAACTGCTTGATAACTGTGATCTAGATAAATATAACACTTGATAATGTGGAATTGATCACAGATCACCATTCTGCAACCTCAAAATTACCTACCCAGCCTACTTTCCTAGCATTTTTTCTTCTTCTTGGCTTGGGTGCATTTGGGCTTGCAGACCCAGCTTTTCAACTTTTTCTTTTTCTGTCCTCCTATCTACATCTACACTTATTTCTTCCAAGGGCCCAGATTAAGCAGTTGGGCTCCTTTGATTCTCTACCTGTCTAAAAATCTGCCAAGATTAAGCTGTTTGGATAGATATTCATTCTCTATATTCTAAAGCAGGAAATTGAAACCTAGGGAGACCAAGATTAAATTGTTTGGACATCCCTTTAACTGAAAATTGTTCAAAAATTGGAATAGTACATCAAAATTGGAACACAGCAGTGGCGTTTGAATTGGCACTTCCTCCTGGCAACCTTCATTGGCCTCTATAGAAAATATGGAACATTGCAGCATGCAAAGAATGACATATTTGGCATGTAAAAATGTCAATCATGAAAGATGAGTAACCTACGGTAGCAGGAGGTTAACAATGGCTCCACTTGGGGATGGCTTTTCCTTGTGAAAAGTCAATAACAACAGGTCAGACTGCATGGATCTTCTATTGTTGCTGTAAAGTGAAAATTTTCAGTGCTGGCTGTCTGATAATTGAAACTGTGGGAATGAGAACAACACTTCCCCTCAATCGAAATGTTTGTGCCCTGTGTAGCGCCGCCTGCTTTCTTCTGTGTGCTCTATTGTTTGAACTCTTATATAAAAACCAAATAAAATGCTGATATAAACAAGCTTTTATGTACAAACATCATCTTGTTGGGAGATTTTCAACAAAAGGGATCATGATAATGTTTTAACATTCGTCCATTTACATGGCCTTCTTCAGCTGTGCTGCCATCTTCAGATTTGAGGAAATATGTGTTGTTGCCTTGCACTGCGCTGATAATGAATGGACCTTTCCAAAGAAAATCAAACTTTGCATGTTTGCCCTTGTCTTCTCTTTGTGAATCCCACCTTAGAACTTTGCTGCCAACCTGGAAATCCTCGGCCTTGGCCCCCTTATCAAACATTATTTTGAGCTTTTCCTGCAAAATTTGAGCTCTGTCATACACATGCTCTCTGGTTTGCTGAAGGTGAATGGTCTGATTAATTATTCTTTGAATATCATTTGGTTCAGCCTGAATTTCCTGTAGCAGTTTGATAATAGGAATACCCAAAGATGAAGGGAATTTGGCTTCCATGCCATAAACTAGCTCATAAGGGTTCATCCAAATGGATTTCTTGGTTGAAAGTCTGTCTGCCCACAGGGCATTTGTGAGCTTCCGGTGCCAGTTCTTTTTGTTTTCCTCTAGCATTTTCTTTATGATATTGATGAGGCTTTTGTTGGATGACTCGGCCAAGCCATTACCTTGAGGATAATAGGCTGAAGAGTGGCCCAAGGTAATGCGAAATTTATGGCAGAAGTTGATCATCTTTCTAGATTTGAAAGCAGCAGCATTGTCAGTGATGATTTTCTCAGGGCAGCCAAATCTAGAGAGGATATTGTCTTCAAGGAACTAGATGATAGTGGATTCATTGGCTTGCCTACATGGGATGGCCTCGATCCACTTGGTGAAGTAGTCAGTGGCTGTTAAAATCCACTTGTGCTGGCCTGAAGAAGAGGGGTGGATTTCACCTATGAAGTCAAGACCCCACTATTGAAAAGGCTTTTCGGTTGAGATAGGCTTAAGGGGCAAAGGGAGCAGTTTCCTTTTTCCTTCAAAGATTTGGCATTTGTGACATGAGACAACAAATTTTTTGACATCTGCAAATAGAGAGGGCCAATAATAACCGGCCCTTAAAATCTTGTCAGCGGTGGACTTCCAATATAGATGCCCTCTGCAGTCCCCTGCATGGAACTCTTTCATGATGCTATTGGTTTCATTTATGGTTAAACAGTTTAGCAAAATTGCTTCATGATTTTTCCAAAACAGGGCACCATCTAGGACACAAAACTTTGACGCTTTCATTCTTAAAAATCTCTTTTTGGTTCTAGAAAACCCTGGGGGAGCACACAGGTTTAACAATACATAGCAAATATCGGCATACCATGGGGATTGTAAAAAGGTTTCACTGATCTGTGGAGTCGCCAGCTCCTGTTCATTGTCCAGCTGCTTGATGTCTAAGGCCTGAAGATTTGTTTCAGACATTAGCTTGGATAAACCTTGTCCCTTTATCAGCTTTGTGGGTTTTATCTCAATGTCATATTCAAGGATACTGGCAATCCATTTGCCTCTTTTTCCTTCTAGTCCCTCTTCTGTTAATATGTCTTTTACAACAGAGTTTGGGACATAGGCAATCACGTGTGAATACAAAATATAAACTCTGAAGTCTTTGATGGCTTTGACAAGGGCATAGGCCTGTTTTTCCATAATTTGGTATTTTAGAGGTGCATCTCTTAAGGCTCGGCAGAAAAATGCGATAGGATTTTCATTTCCTTGATCATCCTTTTGCAGAAGGACAATAGCTATCATGTGCTCCGAAGCAAAGGAAAAGATGATGAAATCCTTGTCAAATTGTGGACTTGTGAGCACGGGCGTTTGAGTCAAGGCGGCTTTGATACTTTCAAAAGCCTGCTTGGTTTCTAGAGACCATCTTACCTTGGCATCCTTTTTTAGCATGTTACTTAACAGTTTTATCATTTCTTCTAAGTTTGGGATAAATATCCTTAAGGAATTGATCTTTCCAATGAATGCTTGCAACTCTTTTATGTTTCTTGGGTATGGAATTTGAAGGATTTCTTGAATTCTTTCTAGATCGATTCTAATACCATATTTTGAGATGATGTGGCCTAGCAACTTAACTTCCTCAAGGCCAAACAGGGACTTCTTGGGGTTCAAGGAAATGCCATATTTCTTGCATGTTATGAAGATCTGCCTTAAGTGCTTGAGGTGCTCTTGATCAGATTTGGAGAACGGGGTTAAGTCATCAAGATAGACGACAAGAAATTCATGGATTTCCTTGGCAAATGCAATATCCATTTCCCTTTGAAAGGTGACACCAACGTTCTTTAGCCCGAAAGGCATTTTAACATACTTAAATGTTCCCCAGGGTGTAGTAAAGGTTGTCTTGTCTTCGTCATCTGGGTGAACAAGTATTTGATTGAAACCTGAGAATCCATCTAGTAAAGAAATCCTAGAGGAACCCACTACTCTTTGTAGGATGTGGTCCATTTTAGGTAGAGGGTAGTGGTCTTTTAAAGACACTTGGTTTAAGTTTCTTAGGTCTACACACAGTCTAATCTCACCTGATTTTTTCCTTGTGGGAACTAGATTGGATACCCATTCAGAGAATTTGATGGGTGCTATAATACCTGCTTCAAACATTCTCTTTACTTCCTTCTCAATGAGAGGAAGAAGCATAGGGTTTATTCTTTTGAGTTTCTGCTTGAATGGTTTTTGATTTGGTTTTAAGGGAATGGTATGTTGAATTACTGAGGTGTCATAGGACTTCAAGCCCTCATAACTCCAGGCAAATACATCTTGGAACTCTTTGAATAAATCCACATACTTTGGCTTTTGATCAGGGGGCATATTTTTGGACAATTTAATCATTTTGGGCTGTGCTGCTGTCCCTATGTTGTGTTCTTCTATAGCAGCATCTAAAGGCTCCTTTTTTGGCTTTTTGGGCACATCATTGTCATCAAGCATATCTTCTAATGGAGTAAGGCCAGCAAGCAGAAAATTATTCTTCAGATCAATGAACTCAGCCTCTGCTTTGGCTGTTTCCTCTAAATGCATTAGTTTCAGTTCTTCTATGTTTTTATTGTCAAAAACAGTTGGATTGAGGATTTGTTTTACCATTGCAGCTATTATAGCCTGATGGTTTTCATTTTTTTGTTGTCAGGAATTGTTCACGGCCTCCATGTCAATATTTAAATTTGAAAACTCGCCCTCAAGGGTGAGGAAATTGTTAATGTGGGCATCATTTTCAAATACTTGCCAATCTCTAATATTGCTAGGAACAGCGGGCCTATGTTTTATTTCAGCACTAAAATGGTGATTTGGCTCAAAGGGAAGATTGCATGTACTAGCAAAAGTGGCTAGACTGTGAGCGTGTATGTTATGGTTTCTAGAAACCTTGGCAAGCTCAGATTCAGTGAAGGTGTTAAGTATATTTGTTGCAGCAGTCCTATAGGCCCTCATCCTATTGTCATTAGTAACAAAGTTTCCCTTCATTTGTTGGATAATCAAATCGGATTCACATAGGATGGACACTTTTGTAGCTCCTAGAACTTTGAGCAGTTTTAGGCCTAAGAGGAGAGCTCATACTCTGCCATGTTGTTAGTACATCTAAAGTTTAGCCTGTAGGCATGGCCTTCTACATGATTGTCATGTGTATTGTGAATCCATACACCTGCCCCTGCTCCTAACTTGTTGACAGAACCATCAAACTCTAAATACCATATAATTTCTTGTTGTTGGTTTGTATCAAGAGTTTCAGTTATTTTAGGATTGGGCAGATCTAGAACTTTAGTTTGAGGAGGTTCTTCTTGTTTACTGGCTGATTTGAATATTGGGGCTATTTCATGGGCATGAGCAACCAGTTCTTCATTTATGCACGTCTCTATCCCTGAGACTAGAGGCTTCTCATCAGTTGGAGGGTCATTATTATCATTAAAAATAATAAATGAATCCATATCAGAATGGATTGAGTAAATTGGAAAATTTTGGGGCATCTCCCCACTACTCACCACATACTTCATCAGTGTTTCTCTATACAGTCTCTTTGGTTGCCCAAAGACAGAAATAGTGGCATAAGAGAGGTCGAGTTGAAGGGATCCTTGGAGTTTTGCTCCCCATGATCTTGACAGGAGAATACCATATTTTGTTGGAATGTCAGTGACTACTACGTCCATTAGGATTGTCTTGTTGGGAAATTGGACTAAAGACACACAAAGGTCTTTGATTAAGCCTAAGCATTTGACTTGACTTGAGTCAAAGGAGTATAGATCCTTGTAGGGTCTTGTGACATCAAGGTTTAGCTTTTCCATTACAGCTTTGGGCATAAGATTGTGTGAGGCACCTGAGTCAAACATAACATTGTGCAAGATTTTGTCATGTATGTGCAGACTGACATAAAAAGGTAAAACAGATCCATAGGTTGTTTTTCCATTAACTTCTGGGCCAAACAACAGCTCAGGGGTATCATCTAGAACATTTACATCATCCCTGACCTCTGGTAGTTGAAGTGATCTCTGAATTTGTTGCCTATATACATCATGTTTGCCAAGTTCTGAGAGGGGGATGGAAATTTTGAGTTTTCCAATCTCAGCTTCTAAACTGAATGGTTTTTCTGATGGATTCTTAGCGTTAATAGCAATAGATTTCTCCTTTTCTAGAATACTCTTTGTGTTTTCCTTTGGATTGTCTATGCTATGGTGAATGACAGTTTGTGCTATTCCTATCTTGGGAAGATTTTTTGGAGTACCGTTCAAATTTTCTTTTGAGGAAGAAGAAGGTAGAGGCTGATCAGTAGGAGGCTGTATGTCTGATATGTCCTCTACAGTTACCTGATGCGGGTTTGGGACAACAATATTAACTGGTTCTGTTATGACAACCCTTCCTTTAATCTTATTAGGTTGTTTGCTATCCTTTGTTTTTCTAGGTGCAGGGACATCAATGGTTCTTGTTCTCAGCTTATATTGTTTGTGGACCTCATATACAGCAGAATCATAACCTTGTTTAAAATCAAAAGACTCTCCCGTCTTGGTCTGAAATTTTTTTATATCAGGGTAGTCTTGGTCTTCTTGAGTGAGAAAGATTGGCTGCTCATTTTTCGAGTCTATCAAGTTTATGTGATTTTCTTTTGTGGGCTCACTGGATGTGGATGCCTCTACATAGTTTTCTTGGAAAGGAGGTCTAATATCATGGTCGGGACTAGCTCTTCCAGCATTCGTGGTTTGATTATTCCTGAAGTTTGGGTTCCTTATTGGTGTTGGGTTGTTGCCCTTCCCATGATGATTTCCTCTCAACACTCTCTACTTTGTCTCCTAGCCTATGCATGCCATTGATAATAGCATCCAACTTCTGGTCTAAGGCTGAGGGTTCTTCCTTAAAGGTAGTTCTTCTCTCAGTTCTAGCTCTGCTTCTTTTGGCAATTAGGTTTTCCTCCACACTGATAGCAACATTTTGCATCTCAGCAAGGCTTTGAGGAGCTCTTTTCCTTAGCTGATAAGCCATTTCAGCATCAAAACCATCAAGGAATTTGTACAAAGCAAGATCAGGTGGAGGTCTTAAGTTTTGTGGTATGGCATTGTAGACATTATTGAACCTTGCGTAGTAATCCACAACAGTCTCCTGAGGGCCTCTTTTGATAGTGTCATATTCAGATAATATGTGCAGGGGGTGTTTCTTTTTCTGCCACCTATTTATAAAGGACTGATATAAGGCTTCTGGGTCTCCTATGGTATTGGCTGGGAGTGCTCTGAACCAAGTCCTGACATCACCGGTCAAACTTTGGACAAAAATATTCATTCTTACACTGTCGTCATCAATCTCATAAATCTCAAAGTAATCCTACATTTTCTTTGTATGCTGAAGAGCTGTGCAGGAATTTGCGCCATCAAAATAGGTAATTTTATTCTGATAATTTTGAGGCATAGCCCCGGGATTTGCAGGCAGTTGTAAAGGCGCATATCTATTAGTCATAACAACTGGGATAAGCAGAACAACTGGGACAAGTGGAATAACTGGAGTAACTGGTATAATAGGAGTGGTAGTGGTGGTATTCGCAGTGGATGGAGGTGTGGAAATAGGGTTTGTAGAAGTGGATGATGAACCAGGGGAAGTAGCGTTTGAACGGAACAGGACTTTAACAGGGGTTGCTAAATGGCTATGCTGAACTGTTTTAGGACTGGAAGCAGTCAAACCTTCTTGCTGCTCTTGTTTTCTAATGATCTTGGGAATTATATTGGGGTTATCAAAAACAGCTAGGGGATTTGGATCTAGATTTGATCTTGTGTAACGTGAATGCTTCTTGGGAGCCAGCTTCTAGCTTGTTTTTTTGGGAATCTTTCTAAGAATACAGGTTAACTGAAACTTGTTAAAGGTCGGTTACTTTCTCTGCGGAGCTTCCGACTAGTTTTGTGAGATTATCTGAGGAAGTTCCCTAGTGGAGTCGCCATTATGTTATCACTCAGGTTGCCCCTAAGCTCCTGAAGGGATACGGCCGAGGTAACCACAAACCAATCTTTGGATTACAGGTTCTAGCCCACCTGTAATCAGAGAGGGCTCTCTCTTGATGATTTAGCTTTGTTGATGATGATTTTAGGCTAGCTATTGGGTTTGGTGGGTTTTGTTTAGGTTTGGATGGTGTTTGAATGGAAGGAAGATGCATTCAAGCAGAGAGGGAGGCATAGAGTGATAAATTTCAAACCATTGGGCATGGAGTCAAGGAGTAGGATTGCAGTTAGGCTTTCTTGATCACAAGAGGACTATGGAGCAGGGTAGCTGCACATGAAACAACCTTCAAGCTAAAGAGATGGAGTGAAATGTAAGGAATGAGAGGAAATTAAGAATATCTCAATCAGCTTAACAGAGGGAAAAAGGATGAGCTCTATCTAGGGGCAATTAAGAATCCCTGGATAACTATCACACATGGTGAATTAGGGCAAATATGAGCCAGATGGAATTCATATTTATGCCTAACATAGATGAAAACATAAAGAAACAGCAGAAATGGAGCATAGAGTGCACTTAAACAAATTCTAAGCTATTCTTTCTTTCTGTTGTTCAGATAATGATATATGAATGGAAAGACAGAGGTAAGAAACACTTATTGAGTCATGTAACAGCACAAGAATTCCACAGTCATTCTTCAACCATTAAGCACAGTAAACAATCCATTCTCCAAGCTCGTAAGCAGTCTTTGAACATACAATGCGAGTCTCTGCTCAAGCAAAACTTCCAATCAACAAAAGCCAACCCTTGTTACATTGTTCAGGGCCCTCTTTATAGGTAAAATATCCTGAAGTATTTATTACAACCAACCTAAACAGATCTGCGGGAAAAGGTTTTTAAAACCTAAACTTGTGCTGAAATTAAATGCAAATAAAATATCTATTAAGCTGCGCTAGAAGTAGCTGGATCAAAATGAGTTAATACGGTGTCTATGGTGACCTGGTGCAGTGGTTCTGCAATAACTGTGCTTTGAGTTCTGGTCCATTGATCTTATGTGAGTTTTAATGTGCGGTCATTGTGATGATGAGCTTTGAATGGTTCCTTAACTACTTCATGACTTTCAATCTTTTCTTTTAATGTTTCATTCGCCTCGATCCCTGAGAAGATCTTCACTAATACACTTCGCCGCAACACTGATACTCTTTGACATGGTTTTTGGCTTCACATCTTCTTTGATACTCCTTAATGCCTGAGCTGAGTCTCTCTCTTTCTTCTGATACGCTAAAATTTGCAAAAATGGGCCTTTTCTTCCTTTTTCAGCGCAAAAATGGCTAAGGAATCGAAAACTGCTTCAGAATTTGAATCCGGGCCTCCTAAGATGCATTTTCGTGCTTTCAAGCCTTTCTTTGGCGGGTGACATCAGCATGACGTCAGCAGGGTGACGTGGTAGGGTGATACATGGTGCGGGGCCTTATATGTTTCTGCGATGCGATAGTGGTAACTGAAATGCTGCGAGTTACGATGCGATGTATTCTCTTGATGCTATGGTAATGTCACATCGGAGAAAAGGGAAGAGGCATGCATTTTGGAAACGTGATTCTTGCAACCGCCGATTGCCGATCTCGCGATATGGCATCGACTAAGAGGGGAGGGGGCATATATATTTGACATATAGTATTTGCGATACGCTGATTTCTGAAATGGCATCGGCGGGACATCCATCGGGGAGAAACAACAACGAGCCACATTACCTTTGCGACCTCCGACCACGATAATCGCGTCGGAGGGGGATCCAAAGGGATCGGAAGAATGTTAAGACAGTTGGCAAGGGTTATTGCGATCGGAGGAAGGGTATGTATGCTTTTACAGAGCATTTGAGGCCTCAGAAGAGGTCTGATAACCTAAAAACAGGAATTTTATGCTAAGGAAGGAGTCCATTGCGTTGGAATATGTTTTTAAAGGGGAAAAATGAGGGTTCTTGCTATGTTTCAGGCAAACTTAGCAATTCCCAAGGAATACTTATGGTTATTTTTCAACCAAGGGGAGGGGATAAGTATGTAGGGGAGTTATTAACATAGTTTTAGTAGGGGATGGGGAGATAGATAGGGAGCTATATAGTAAGTTAGTAGTTAATATGACCATGATGAGAAAGCGCTAAGTGGGTGAATCTTAGGCTATTAAGGGAAACAATGATCCATAAAGGGAGTATGAATATTCCTTAGGTAAAGTAGATCTTTACCTAGGTGAATGATATGGAAAATGATGAAACTAAGAGGCATCAAGCGGATCTTGATCTCTTTGGGAGGTTAGTGAATGTCTTGGGGAATAAGGAAGAAGGGGGAAATTAGTCATGCCTCGCTTGAAATCCTTCAAATGAAACTGCCTGATAACTGTGATCTGGATAAATATAACACTTGATAATGTGGAATTGATCACAGATCACCATTCTGCAACCTCAAAATTACCTACCCAGCCTACTTTCCTAGCATTTTTTCTTCTTCTTGGCTTGGGTGCATTTGGGCTTGTAGACCCAGCTTTTCAACTTTTTCTTTTTCTGTCCTCCTATCTACATCTACACTTATTTCTTCCAAGGGCCCAGATTAAGAAGTTCGGTTCCTTTGATTCTCTACCTGTCTAAAAATCTGCCAAGATTAAGCTGTTTGGACAGATATTCATTCTCTATATTCTAAAACAGGAAATTGAAACCTAGGGAGACCAAGATTAAACTGTTTGGACATCCCTTTAACTAAAAATTGTTCAAAAATTGGAATAGTACATCAAAATTGGAACAAAGAAGTGGTGTTTGAACTGGCACTTCCTCCTAACAACCTTCATTAGCCTCTGTAGAAAATATGGAACATTGCAACATGCAAAGAATGACATATTTGGCATGTAAAAATGTCAATCATGAAAGATGAGTAACCTGATGCAACAGGAGGCTAACAGAGCCCTAGAAATGGGTAACTATATGGGCTTATTCTGCCTATTAGTTGCATTTAATCCACCATTCTCAATATTTTTGTGCATGTTTTTGAATATATTTATGTCAATAGAGGTAATGGAGATGGTCACTTTGCCATGTAGTCTAATGAGTGTTTATTGCAGATTTTTTTGGACAATTTTGGACAAGGACCGAGAATTTATGAGAAAAATGATAGCCAAACTCGAGGTAGGGATGAGGACTTATAGGAGGGGTGTCTCCTTCATTAATGACCCCTTCCTCAAATTCTTCATCAACAACTCGGAGTACAAAGGTCCACATTGATGACTCCAAGGGGCAATCGAGCAAGTCAAGTAGGGCTGCAATTATCTTCAGTTCTAGGCAGTGGAGTTCCTTAAGTTTAGAAGTAATATTAGGATTCCCCACTTGTATAAATAATAAGGCTTCAAGCCTTAGTAGGTTAGCCATTTCATAGTATATTTTTGCACTTTTGTGCAGCTTTGTGCTCAACTCATTTTTGAACTCTTTTTTAAGACAGTTTTGTGATGTAATTGTTAGTCTTTGATAAATGAAGATGAACCAAGTTTTGAACCAACACTGATTTATTCTAGAGGGCTGAAGCTCTTGGGTTAAGGCCCAACCCAAGCTGCCCAACACCTCCTTTGTGTATTTATATTTTTTTTTTTGCATTCATGAGATAATTTCTATTGTTTAGGTTAATCTTGCTTTGCTAAATTATGTTGCTTTTGATGGTTACAATAGTTGTTTTTGATTCAAGTTGCTTAAGTAGTTTTTTGCAGTAACAGAAAAAGATCCAAAAAGGCCACCAGTAGCTCTTGATCTCCTTTCTCCCTCCATGGGACCATGATTTGAGGTCAAGGCACTATTGTTGCCACAAAAAACACAGTTTTTGCTCTTCCAATTTAAATGCTAGTGTGATATTTCAAGTTGGAGAAGTTGATATTAGTTTGGATTCACATGCTTAGATCATTTCATGTTCATTCACCATGGTTTTCTAGCATCATTTTCTATTCATAAAGTATTGTTTGGCATTCTTTTGGTTTTAGGTTAGAATTTAGGTTAAAATAAACAACACTTTGTTTTTTGGTTCTTGCTTTGGTCAGTTTTGAGAAGTAAGTGTGCAGATCTCCTGTAAAACATTCCAGCTCATCATTCCTTCATAAAACAACCTGTACAAGTTCATCTCTCAATACTTCCCCCACTCATTCGCAACATTTTGCCAATCTGCCCTAATTTCTGCATTATTTTTCCATAAAGTTGTTTTCTCACCATTCAAACAAATCCAACCATCTCCTTTGGCCTAGATCTTCTTTGACAAGTTATATACCCCTCAACACTTTCATCAAACCTTCATTTCCCCTTTCCCATCATTTTTCCACCTTCAAACCTCCAAAAAACCACTTTCAGCCTCCTCCTGTAGAACCTCCTGTAGATCCCCTGCAGCCTCCTGTAGAAATTCCTGCGAGTGATTTTTCAAAGTCTAATCACAATGGAATTCTCCAGAAGGGTACTAGGGACTTCTTAGGATCTCTCCACACCTTCCTCACCATATTCAAAAGCCAACTCCATCTTCCTTTGCCACCAAACCTCTGCATAGTCACAACTAGTCAAATCATAAGCATAATAATTCCACATAAAAATACTCAAAAGTACAAAAAGATGATTTCTTCTCATTTCTTTTCAAAAATAGCATGAATAAATGCAATTTACCTTTTTAATAGTCAATGCCACCCATTTCATAATTTCCATCTATTTTTTTGCACAAGTAGGGTTAGTGGGTAAACTAGGGTTTGCTAGGGTTTTATAAGGTTTGCATTTCATTCCAGTTTTCCTTCTCTTTCTGCAAGTAGAATAGCCCCTGTAGAGGTAGCTTCCTTTCATCACAGTTAAAGTTTCTTCTGAGAACTCATAGAAGTTGGCTTAAGCTCCTAGCGAACTTGTGCTAGCTGATCAAGTGACAACCTGCAATAAGAGCTAGTACTTGTGCATACAGCACCGTCGCTTCCAAGTTTGTTATGAACTACCGGGTTGATAAAAGTAAAGAAGGAAGCCCCATGAGTTGCAGCATTATTGCTGCAATCTTGGAGCTCACCACTCGTTTTGGCGTCATTGTCAGGGAAGCGTCGGATTATTTTGTGATTACTATTTTTCTTCCATTTTCTACTGCAACCTTCTACTAAGTAGTTTATTTCAGTAAAAGTAGAGTAGTTGTTTCATTTCAATTCTAAAATTTCAATTCTGTAAATGTAGATTAACAATTTCTTGCTTTCATTTCAATTCTGCAATTTCATTTTAGCAAGCGTAGATTAGACATTTCCTGCTTTCATTTCAATTCTACAATTTCATTTTAGCAAGCATAGATTAGACATTTCCTGCTTTCCTTTCAATTCTGCAATTTCCATTTCAGCAAGATTCATTTCAGTTAGTTGCAAGTTGTTGGTCAATCCCTTTCAGTTTTGCAGGTACAAGCAAAGAAAACACAAAAATCACCCAAAAAAGAGATTTCCTTTCATGTCTCGTAGGAACAGAGACAATTTAGGAAAATTCCTACCCAACACCCCCACCACATCACTAAGTCACCCTTCTCTCTTCTTTGGTGGCAGTGATCCAGAAGAACCTATAGTTGAACCTCCAAAGATATACGAAGATCCTATAACAGAAGAAGAGCAAGAAACCATTCCTCCTGAGACCATGGCTAAAAATAGAAATGTTAGAGGAGATGGGGAAAGAATAGAAGGTTCCTTTCCTATCCGAGAGGCCAATGGGGACACAAAGACGAAAAACATAAGTCCTTCAGCCTTACCTCACTTCCATGGACTGACTACCTAGGATCCTAATACCTTCTTGTTTGAATTTATTGTTCTCTGTCGAACCTATGACTATGTAGAGGACGAGCAGAAGTTGAAATTGTTCCCTTCTACCCTCAAGGATGTAGAATTGTGCTGGTTCATGGCGTTACCTGGAAACAATATCACAACTTGGGCTTAGATGCAGAAAGCCTTTAATAACAAGTACTTGGACTACTATAGGTCAAAAGATACCAAGGAAAAAATCTTTCGAATGACCATGGGAAGTGATGAATCTTTAGAATACTATGAAGAAAGGTTTCAACTTAGTTATAAAAGGGACAGGTGCACACTTGACCCTGAATCTCTGAAGTTGGTTCTGCTCAGAGGAATCCCTAAAGACCTTCTAGATACCCTCCATTGCTGGCTGAGGAAGACATCTACCAACTTCCTTATGATGATATAAATACTATTTTTAGAAACCATTCTAGGTCAACTAGAAAGATAAGTAGGGGAAGTCAACCTTTAGCCAGTACATCCTCATCTAGTTCATCCCTTAGAAACAAACTTGAGAATCGGTTGGAAGATTTCAAGAGTGAGATGAGGTAGACTCTCACCATGCAAATGGATACCTTGCATATCAAAAGGAAGCAAGAGGAAGCCGAGAGGGATTTGGCCATCTTTTGTCCCAGATGCACTAGAAAGCAAACTAGGGACGAATGTCCATTGCACTCTATAGAAGTGTGTTTAGTCTATGAAGAAGACCATCCTACAAATCAGTGCCCTTCCTTGCCTGAAATCAAAGATGCATATCAGGGGGTTGAAGGATCCATTGAACCACTCTATTTCATGAACCAGAGGCCACATGGACCTAAACATTACCACCAGGGAATGCAAGGGACATCCCAGACTTATTACAACCCCAATCAAGCCACTTCCATGCCTTCTTGGGGTCCCCCTACTCATCCTTCCTGGTCCACACCCCCTCCTTGGTGTTGAAAATAATACTGAGAGGGGGGGTGAATCAGTATTATCTAGTTCTTTTACCAAATCTTCCTTATTTACTCTTTGAATTATTTTTGCATATCAGTACCATAAAATAATGAGAATGAACAAGAAAAACAGACAGTCACATCAAAGAACACCAGATATAAGGTGGAAACCCAATGTGGGTGAAAACCACCTGCTGCAATATGTCTCTATCTTCTTTCAAATTAGAAACTCCGTTTACAATGGTCTTGTACTGGTGCAGTCCTTTACCAGTATGCAGGCTGCAACCTGCAGAGAGCTACAACTCTCTCTCGTTTTCCAGTCTCTCCTGGAAGGGAGCTACAACCCCCTACTTCTTTTCTTTCAGGGACCACTTTTCATAAATTTTCAAACTAGATCCATAAACATCAAATGATCATCAAGTACCAGTAAATCACCCAGTACCAGATCCACAATAACAGTAAACTAAACCCAGAACACCTTATCAACAGAAAAATCAGTCAACAAAAGATCTTAAGATAGATACACAATTTTCTTTCTTCTGGCCTGCATCGCCACGCACCTCGCCCTCTGCTTCTCTGCGTATACCCGCAGAGTTCCTTCTGCTGCACTGCGTACCTACGCACTGCTTCTTCTACCGCGCTGCGTACAGTACACACCCAATGCACTATCGCGCTGCGTACTGCCACAGTAGTCACGCACCCAGATGCACTATCGCGCCGCGTACCTTGACTATGCGTACGCACCTGAACCACTGCTCCTTTGCGTACCCACGTAGTTCGCCTGTTTCTGCACTGCGTACCCACGCAACTCGCCTGTTTCTGCTCTGTGTACCCACGCAGAGGCACCGTTAAACACCTGCGTACTTCAGATTAGGGCCGAATTGGCAGATCACCAGTGTGCTACAGTTTGACGGATGCCCAGATTTGATCAAACGCTCGAGAGATCACCCTTCACAAATTCGCTCTCCACTTCACTTTCATATAGATCAAGCTTTTGAAACAATAACCCAATATTTCAGATCTTAAGATATTCAACCCAAAAGCATACTCAAGCCAAATGATCTCCTTTGCTTTATATAGGCAAGCTCTTCCTCAAATCATGGACCAATACCACGGGCCAAAACCATAAAAAACCAATACCAACAACTCAATACTAGGGATCAACATGTCTATCGAGATGCCATGGTCCAAAAACCATAGGTTCAAATTCCAAGGACTAACTACCATGGACCAAAGTTAAGTTTTCCCACATGAAATAAACTTTTCTCTACATAAAATTCTGTGAACTTTTCTCCACATGAAATAAACTTTTATAAACTTTTCTCTGTATAAAATTTCGTGAACTTTTCTCCTACGTACTTATTAATTCTCATCATATTGAGAGCCATGCCATGGGTGTTTCCATCAAGTACAACATCTGTAACATATAACCATACCAAAAACATAATGCCAACACGGAGTGCCCTTGCTGGTGGATGTGGACCAAGGACAACAGTTTTCTCTTCAGATGTGGGAGATATAAAACATCATGCAGAGGAAAGTCTAGAAGATCAGACAATTTAAGCCTAATTGTGCCAAGCCTAGATGGCTTGAGTTTTGATTTGTCTACAAAGTATATTGCTCCATGAACATTGTTAGTAAATTATCCAAAAAAATCTCTTGTAAAGGTCATGTGGCAAGTTGCTCCTGAATCAAGCAACCAATCATTTTTCCAAGAAGTAAGTGAAGCATTAATCATCATTTATTCCAATATTACAATGTGCCACAACATAGTGAGTGGATTAAAGTGCTTTACCTTTCTATTTGTCATTAGTTTTACCTTTGGGTTGGGTTCTTTCCTACTCAATTATGTCCCAAGGAAACTTGCATTTGGATGCATCATGTAATCCATCTCTATTGCAACGTATGTAATGCAAATATGACTTTTCACCTTGAGAGTGTCTACCCCCCTGCCTCTGAAATTTCTTCTTCCTCTTCCTCTTCAAGCACCTCTTCCTCTAGAAGAATATTGAGCAAGATTATTCTCTCTATGTGCAAGACACACAACCTCTTCAAAAGACTGAGGAGCTATCTTCTTCCCAAAAGCTTTTTATCTTTCAACAAATTTTTTCACAAGGGAGTCAAATTTAATTTCTTTGAGGTTTCCATTTGCTTGCAATGACTCAAGATAATTTGAGTAAGTGGGATAAAGTGTCTTGACAATAGCTATCAGAGGAATATCCAGTTCAACATTAGTGACATTGATATCATGCATAATATATTTTACTTATGATGTAAGAGCAAGAGGATCACCATTTTGTAATTCAAGTTTGAATAATTTAATCATGAGTTGAACAACTTCAAGTGCATAGTGTGAGTCATAGAGTTCTTTCAGTTTTTGTAAGGCTTTGAAAGCATTTGAAAATGGTGAGATATGGTGACTCACCTCTTCATTTACTGATGCTGCAATCAAGGCATAAGCCTTGTTGTTCTTATTTTTGCAAATGGTGAATTCCTTATCTGAGGTAGGCTGTTATGTTCTTTGTCTCTATCTCCAACACACACTCCTTTCCATAGCTCATTAAAAATGAGAGTGTGTTTGATTTTCCGTGACCATTCTAGATAGTTCTCCTTGCCAGTGAGAATCACTCCCACAATAGATATCAATGAATGCATTTTAAAATCTGTGTATTGTAAAAAAAATGTACTTCTTTTGCCAATACATTGTAAGAAATTGCACTTTTGATTGTAAAAAAACTACAATTCTAATGTATATAACAGAGGTATATATGAGGGAGGGGTTATGTGGTTGAGGGGATTTCTGAGGGAGGGTTATATAGGTGGAGGGCCAAATGGAGGAGCGATGAGATATTAAAAAAAATTGTGATATCATAGTTATATATCACATATTTCAGAATGATTGACCGGGACAATATATATGAAAAAATGTATATGTGTATCACCGTTATATATATACCAGTGTTTATGTATATGAAACAGGGCATATGTTGGACACATTATTATTAACTGGGGAAATGAATTACTAGATACTGATGGGGATTAATGGTATTAATGTGATATTAATGGGCCAGCGTAATGGGAGAGCAGAGGGGAAGTCTGCGGATACCTCAGACTAGAAGTAATACAGAACCACGATTATGTTGCGCAAAACCTAGGAGTGGTATCAGAACTGTATGTGGAGGGCTGAGTGGGATGTTGGGAGGGAATATGGTAGCGGGAGTTGACTATGTATGTCAGTAGAAATATGTGGAGGTATTATCACATAGCGTGAGGGAGGGAGCACGACAGACACTGTATGGATAGCGTCATGTTAACTCCATTTTTTGAACCTTTGTTGTAAGCATTAAATGAACTTAGAGACAAATAAAAAAATAACAATAACTGGTAACCTTCTATCTAGAACCCTTTGGCAGACTACCTCTTGCCACGCAGCTATTTTCAGCTTTCAGATGAGGGCACTTTCTGCGCATTTGAACCAATGGAAGAAGCAAAACAGTGAGGGGCGTATAGACTGGGAGTGGTGTAATGGAGACAACAGAAGTATGGAGATAGTTTATGAAATGGAGACAGCAGAAGTAGAAGTATTCCACAATTTATTAAAAAAATTCTATGATAATTATAAATGTATACCATTCCACACCATTTCATTGCACCTGTGGTATGAAGGTCTGTTGGGAGTATTTCCGCTTGTCACGCACAACACTGCATTCACGCATCACCTCACTTCCACTCCTTCAGCAACACAATCATTCAATAATTCGTACCAACAGTCTCCAAAGATGCACGTTCTAGTTATAAAATGCAGTCTTCAAAAAATTTAACGCATAGGAAACATGACTAACGATGCTAGGAGTATGGCAGAGTTATGGTAGAGGTGACAGTTCTGCAAAATAGGTAGAACATAGGCAGGATAGGCAAAAGGGAGTTATAAAGGCAGAGAATCCAAAAATGGAGTTGGCTCTTATACCATGTCAGGCCAAGAGGTAACTCCTCAAAATGAGAATCTGTTTATCCATTTGGGTTTTTCATAGTTATATACATGAGGGAGTGACTCTTGAGTTTCATCTCCTGATGACTCTTCATTTTCTGTTATTAATTATTTACACTGTTTACAATTTTTCATCCAATCCCTATTATTAGGTGTCAACAAAAACCATGATAGTACATGGCTACAGTGACAGTAAGGGCTCATACATGGCTGAAATAAATGACAATCATCAGCCCAAACATGGTTGTAACAATTCTCATATCTCAAGAAAAACTCATGTCAATTCTTTCTTGACATGAGGGCCATGACTCTCTCTCTCTTGACTCTAGGACCAATCCATCAACAACCAAATGATGAAACAACATAATACAAGACTCCATAAGAGATTACATAGATAAAAATGATGACATATAGTGTAAAACATATATTTGTTACATCATGCTCAAAACTCTCTCCAATACATGGACCACTCAACCAATGATAACAATCAACAATAATTACGAGTTTGATCTTTAAACACATGAGTGCATACATGGCTGAAGTAATAAACTCACTATAATGCATTCCATAAACAAGATTACTTAACAACATTCCAATAATGAAAATTACATACATATGGATGAAGTACATGACTTCCACCATAACTCCTCAATAAAAAATGATATGCAATAAGATACATTGTTGCTACAAGTGCTACTCCACCAATCCGAATGAACATGAATATACATGAAATTTACATGGTTTCTCAAATGCACACAAGAGTTCTCTACATATTTGTTACATCAATCAATTTCCTTTATGCATGGTTGAATCAATGATATCCATTTATGCATGGCTGGTACATATGCTTTTCAACCAATTGTCAATGAGAACAAATACATGTGTAGGGCTAAAACTGTACCCTTTCACTCATGGAAACATATAAGTAGCTACTAAAAATAACTAAGTGAAAGAAATGAAGAAAATGTCATGCAAATATGATACCATGCATAGCTCCCCCTAAGCTCAATATACCTCTAATAGGCAGGTTGATCCAATGGACCTAAATGTGCATGAGGTGCATGAACTCATCTAGATGTTGTTGCTACAACTTGTACATATACCATGTTGTTGCTACTCATATCCACCAACTAATCATGCTACCATATTACTGCTATATGCTCCCCCCAAGGCTATGAACCTCTCATAAACTCTGCAACCTACTATGAATATGCATCAAGGAACCATGGACTATAGAGGGAGTTGATCTCACTACTTCACAAATTGTTGCTCCTTCTTTATCCACATGTTCTTGTGCCGATTCTTTTCATTATTCTCTTGTTTGTTGCTAGCTCCTCTTTGAATTTGTTGTTGCTTCTGATGGATTTTCCTTGAATAACTAGGAAGCATGCAATCTCTTATCATATGGAAAATGTTATGAGATGTGTAACACTCCACATGGATAAGATATGAAGAAAAAGGATCAAATATCCTATTTCTCATGCTAGATCTATGCCTCGCATGAAATGTTCCTCTCCTCCAAGGTCTAGATCTACAGTTAATTGAATTATGACAAAAAATGTTGCATGAGTAACAATAACCATTAAAATCACAATTATACCTGATGGCGAATGTCCTTGGCTACTTATAATGTTGCAAGCTTTACTAACTAGATATGTACATTCTGCTCCTACAATTTTCTGCAACATGACCAAACTTGTGACAATTGTAACACTCTACCTCATGCATCAAAGGAAAGAAGGGGCTTTGATCCCTTTGAAATTTAACAGATATGCCATAATCCTCTCTTGGAGCAAAAGATCTTCAGAATGTTGGTGCTCCTTGAGATCTTCCTCTTTGCTACTATTGGACCTGCTTCTTATTACCTTGTTACTGCCACTCTTGTTGTTCCTATTGTTTACTACGAGCCTTTTGGGATCTACAATGTTGTTCTTTCCTACATGCGAGTTGGACTCTCCCTTTTGAAAACCAAGACCAAATATCTCCAATGACAATCTTTGTTTTTCAAGCAAAATTTCCAAGGCTACGATGCTCTTCTCCATCTTCAGTTGCTTCCTCATGGAGATCACTTAACCTTCTAATTTCTCACATTGATCTTCCTTTTCATTGTACATTTTCCTCATTCCTTCTTCAACACTTTCTAATCTTTCTAACTGAGTCCTCAAGATGATAATATCCTCCTTGAGCTTGGCATCCTTATCATCATATATCTGTAAAACACTTTATTGATCCTTGCATGCAGTTGTTAGTCTACCAACCTCAATAATAAATTTTTCAATAACCATTAAATCTAACTCATATTATCCTCGAAGAAACATTAGTTTATCACATTCATTGTCATGATTGTTTGAATTAGCAAGACTAACATCAGATTTTTCATAAACATAGCTTTAAAAAAAATCATTTGTAGTTATAGCTTCAGAATTGTTGCAAGGAAGCATACTAGGTTTTGTTGAAGCTTCATTTTTGGATATGTCAACTGCATAATTCGAACCAGGGGTATTGATATTCTCTGACTAAGGTTCTTGCCTTTGAGAAACCTTCTTTTTCTTATTATTAGTCTTCTTTTTAGCCTCTCCATTATTGCTACTATCACCTCCAAATAACACTTGCAGTCTACCAAAATTTCCTTGGAAAATTTTAGATTTCCAACATTGTCTAAGTTTGCATTATGGAGATTCTAAAAAAATGATGTCTTGCTTAAGGATTTTTCTGCATTACTTTAGGTGAAAGTAGATCCATGATAATAATTTTTCTTGCACTATTGTATGACATACCTTGAAATTTTCAACAGTGAAGGCATATACTCCTGGTGGATTCACTTGAAAAAAAAATTCAAATTTCCACCAAATCTGCCCAAATCTACTCTCCAACAATTAAGCTACAACCAATAGTCTCACTCTGATACCACTTGTTAGAAACCTTGAACACTACTGAGAGGGGGGGAGGGTGAATCACTAGTGTGACTTATGAACAATTTTTACCCTTTATTAAACTTTCACTAAATCACACACTTGATTAGCACCACATCCCAATGTATTAGCAGCAAATAATATTTGTATAACCACTCATCTTAGCAACAAAACTAATAAACACATATCATGATATTAACAATGCATAAACCATAAACTATCAAGAGACATGATAACAACACATCAATAATCAGACCACACAATGACACCAGATGTAAGGTAGAAACCCCAAGGTAAAAACTGCCTTCAACAATTAGTCTTCGTCGTCGTCTCTTCTATTATGTAAAAATGCTTTACATCTAATTCACTGGGCACCACTATTGTGCAAGCCACAACTTGATAATCATGTGAGCCGCTACAGGCTCTAGACAAAAACCATCAAGAACTTTGTAGGCCACCACCTACTAGAAGTCACCACTCCCTCGACTTTGTAGGCCACCACTTGCTGGAAGCCACTAATTCCAATAAGCCTCGCCTAGCCACCACTAACACTTTCTCATGCCCCCACCTGAAAGATGTCGCTACGCCCTGACTATGAAAGCCACCACCCTCACAATGAAGGCCCCAACCTTCAAGCTCTCCCATGAACCAAGTTTCACAATGTTTTATACTGGATTCATGATCTCTGCATATAAACACTTGTGAGCCTCATTTCGTCCATTTTCATACTGGACTCACAATATCAATATGCTCATTAATATTCAACGCAATCTGTAGAAACAAATGAATATAACTACAACACAACCTTAATGAATACATCAGTCCATCAACTAAATACAACCTGCACAACTGAACCAAAATCTGCAAATACATCAACCCAACATCATAAATATCCTCTACAAACTCAAACCCTACAACAACACATAATTTCAATCTTATCTACACACAAAACCATCAATAACACAAACTAATGGCCATACAAAAACTCATGCAACCATTAAAAAGTCATGCATTGAAGCTACAACAAAATATTCTCCAATAAAATCGTTGCAACACACACACATCAACAAAATAAACTCTGATATGAAAATGCAACATCTACAACCATAACTTTCCTCTCCATAATAGCAACAACCTAGAGCCAAAATTTGCAACACAAATGGATTAGACATCTAGATCTGATGTAGCTCCATCATCATCTGAAATATGCTCTAACTCTAAGCTTTGATCTACTATCCAACTCTACAAATGTATGGCATACACTCTCACTCAATCCAACCATTTATTCTTCACACTCTAGGATTTTATAATTAATGGAAGGTGCAATCAATATTCATCACTAAGCCTCCTCATCTTTTACTTAATCACATTCTAGATGATGGTTGACATTTTCCAACCCTTTTTATCAAATGTCCCAAACAAAATGACTAGAGAAACCAATAAAAACATTTGAGGTGCATGCATAATCTGGAGAAAAATCACCTACAATCACAACCGCTGGGATGACTACTAGCTCCTAGCAACTAGTCACAACCTTACCATTGGCATCCCAACAACTTAAAGCCTACAACTAATATGACTTAGTGTCTTCCCAACAATTGTGACCAAACCTAGGAAAAACTATAAATCTTCTACTCATACTTGAAGAATGGAATGCACACATTAGAAACAAATATAAAAGAATTTGATTAATTTGTTATAATAATACCAAGAGTCAAAGAAGTTATAAATAATTATTTCACATTAAATATTTCAAAATTTTAATGTTTTTCATATAAAGTAGAAAGTTTTTTATTTCATATTTAGCAGTAAGTTAAGTGGATTGGTTATGAGGAAAAATTATATCTTTAAATTTAATAATTGATATTATGTGATTTATTTTTTTGTTTTAGGGTCATCACTTCATGATAATAATGTTTATTAATAAAAAAAAATTCCAATACCAAAAACATCATACCCACTCTCACATAATAGATCCAAAATATAATGACAATGTGAAGTTTTATAATATTTAATTAAATTATTGACCAACTTTGGAGGGGCAAATTCAAAGGATTAAAAGAAGTTTGACATTTATGAATAGTTGTTATACCATCACCTATGAATAGTTGTTGCTCCGTGATACCCACTTTTTCAAATTATAGATATTTGATGTGGTTGGAAAGAAACATTGTCTTGCTTTTATCCAGTTTGGGTAGCGGTCCAAGTACATAACCACGTATTTCTAAAGATAGAATAAATTCACATATGGATTTTGTGAGGTTGGTAATGATGTGGTTCTCTTTTATATTCTTTTCTAGGAATTGAATGTGGTGTTTCACCACGTTATCTTGAAATGGAAGCAACTTACATGTAATGGGACAGAACCATTACCAATTATTATAAGAATATATATCTATATATATATATGAAAATAATTATATTTTAATACTATAGGGTTATATTAACTTTTTATTTTATAATTATCTTTATATGATTTTTCGTCTAAATAATTTATATTTAAAACAAAATTTTTAATTTATAATTTATGGTTAGTTTTGTTGGTCGAGTTCATGTTTGTAAGTACCTCATTAAATTGGGAGTCACAAGGTACAAAATCCCTTCGGTGTGCTTGGGGTTAGGCCTTGCTTGTTTGGTCGGTGGATAGATCCATGTTGGTTGATTTTGCTTTGATTTTTCCCGTGGAATGTAGCAGCCACCAAACCAGTATTCGTAAACCACTCTTAAAACAAAATTATTTTAAAGTTATTAAAATTGAATATTTCCTATTTTAAATCTAGATATACTTAATATATATTATATATTATTATATTTATTTTATTATATTTAATATATTATAGAATATACACATACACATACACATACACATATACATATATATATATAGCCAGAAAACACATGCTCTTAACTATTAGGCCCATTTAAGTTATACATTTAGGATGATGGATGTAATTTTTATTGTCTTAAAATTGTTAAATAAGGAACTACTTTTTGAATAAACTCTTGAATGAATAATTTAAACACATTATAAACACTCTTCAAATATGTTTTATAAAGTCTCTTTGGCTAAGTTGTTGCACCTTGATGGGCATATCTATATCATTGAAGTTACCAAGGACTTGCACCTAGCCTCATTTACACCCACTCAAGAGGTTTAAATCTAGGTCTTTACATTAATACAAGCATGATCACCATAGCACTTATTACTAGACCATACGCCCATGGGTTCTTCCAATATTTATTAAATAGTTTTGTTTTTAAAGCTAGACATTCTTTTTAATTATTCTTTGTCTAAACAATTATTTTAAGAATGAATTGATTAACATGAGGATAAATCTAATGAGGGAGCAATGTTAAGGAAACCTTCCCTGCATTAAAGGAACTTGGAAAAGCTATATGGGGCCGTATAGAAATACAATTAATTCTAGATGTCAAGCAAATTAGGTGCTACCTTTCCCAAATTGTTGATCAATGTCTATGCAAGAAGTGTGTGTGTGTGTAATGTCTTCTTTCTAACCAATGGAGTTGGTGGACCTTTAGCCTATCAATTGGTTCTCGTAAGCTATTGGGTTAGGCTTAGGAAAATTTGGAGGCAATTAATCTAGTGGTTTGGAAATGTTTGATGATTAGTTGAGATCTCATCGAGATTATGAGCAGGATGTGTTTTCCCTGAATGATTTTGGGATAGTTTTTCAATACTTGTTACTTTTAGTAAGTCAGTTTTGATCAACGTCTGGGTTAGCTAGAAAGGTTACTATTTTAAGCATTATTTGTGGGTTCAATTTTGATGACCATCTCAACATTTTATATAGTTCGATGGTTTTAAATAAAACAATGATAAGTTATTAATTAATAAAGTTAGATCAAAGGTTTAACTTTATCATTATTTTAATATTTTTAATGAAGGAACTATAAGGGTTAGTTGTAAAGTGAAAGAAGTTTTATTTTTAAAAAAATGAGGCCTTTAATTGGGAGATTAAATGTCATTTTATTTAGTTCCACATGGCTTGATAAAGAGGGTCGAACTTCTTGAGAGAGTTATAAAAACAAATTTATGGTTCTCATTTGAGATGTTGGTTTTGATATTTGATACTGCAATTTTCTACAGGATATTACTTCTTCCTAGTTTGTGAGGATGAAACCCCTTGCAAGTGACATTCTCCATGTTATTGAGAGATATAATACAGCGAATATCATGGTGATTTCACATAGATATCACATTTTGGCTTCATTTTTGGTTTGATATCTATAGTCTAGAGTAGATTTGAGGATATTTGTGGCAGCAAGAAGGATTTTAAAGCTTGCTATAGTACCATTGTTACAGTGATTTTGCATATTTCAATTCAAAATCAGACATATGCATTTATAGATTTAATGGGTATGTTTGAATTGTGTTTTTAAAGCATTTTTTGGTTATTATTCATTTTCATCACACATTGTAATCCCAAATCTAAAAATAAATCTAAGTTATAATAGTATGTGGGTTTTCCTAAATATTTTTTTATTTTTTAAGTTATATCATTGATGCTAGTACTATCATTGTCAAACAAATCCTTTACATATCTCTCTCTTCTATAAATACATTCAAACCGCTAAAAAAAAAAAAAACAAGGATGTATGTTACAGTCGTATCAAAGAAGTGTATCCTTCCATCCTAAAGGGTTCAATATGATAGTGCATTGATATGTCATGATTTTAACAACAACCTTATAGACAATATTACAATACTCGTAGAAATAGATCTGCTACAAATTTGGTTGCATAAAAACAAAGGGTAGATGAGGGAAAAAATACAGGTAATAAGGGCGATAGAGATGATAGAAATCATAACCCTGAAGAATGTTTTCTAAATTTGTTGGATGCCTTGGTTAGATGGAAACAAGCTATAGAGAAAAGATCCCAAGCAAATAATCAATAATTCAACCTTTTGAAACAATTAATGGCTAAACAAGTGAGAGTTAATATTGGTGGTAACATTGCAAATAATGGAGACAATAATGGAGGAAACAATGGTTAGGAAGAGAATTCTATTCATGGGGTAGTCAAAATCATCCAACTATAAAGATTAGTTTGAGGCCTATTATGTCTACCTTCCCACCTAAAGCATCGACAATAGTTGAAAATGAGTCACAAATCACCCATTTGTAGAATTAATTTATGCAGGATTGGAAAAATATGGCCCAAACTTTCAGGATTGTATATCACTTAGAGATTATATTGATGATAGGATGAAACATAGAACTTTCATAAGTGATAAAGTACGTAATTATGATTTGAAGAAGAAACTGAGAAAATTGAATCTCCCATATTATGATGGTTTAGGGAAGAATTTAGCACAAGATTGGATTTAGAAGGTTGACACCTATTTCCAACTCAACCTAATGCTAGAGGAAGAGGCCATGAAATATGCAGCACCTTGATAGCATAGCACACGAGTGGTGGCATCATGATATGATCACCATGGGACATAACAGGATCACTTCATATGCATATTTGATAGATACATTAATTGAGAGTTTTGATAAGAAGGATCTAGAGATGCATTTCAAAGAGTTGGGACAACTTAAGTAGCAGAGTTCAGTTGACACTTATATTGCATATTTTTATAGGCTTTTTGTGTTATTCACTGATATTTTAGAAAGAAGACTAATGGTCTTATTTATGGATGGTTTGACAGGATTTTTGAGAAGTTAGATTAAGGCCCTTAATCCACCTACCTTGTAGGAGATCATAAAAAAAAAAGGGACATGGAGGCTTTTACTTCTAGAAGAAAGTTTAAATTCAAAGTTTTCCCACAAAAGAGGGATAAATATGAAATTTAATTTCAAAGAGAACCACAATAGCAATGAAATGGTTCTAACATGTTAAATAGTGAGGAACTAAATGGCCTCAAAACTTGAAGTTTTGTCTCCATCGTAGAAAGCCATGGGACCCCTCACATAATTGCATTTTGAAACAAAAAGTTAAGTAGTCAGAGTACTTTTTATCTGAATAATTTGCTTCAAAAAAATCAGATCAACAATTTGATTTAGATAATAGTGACAACAAGGAAACTTCATAGGAAGAGTCCCAATATGATAGGGACATAACACAACTCTCTAGTGAACGAAAGGAAATTACATTCAAGGCAAGAGCTATAGTAGATGAGCAAAGAGTTATCATTTGATTGATATATGGGCAACTCATAATTTCATTAATGAAACTATTATGAGTAAGAGGGGTTTGCAAATAGAAGAACATAGCTGGTTTAAGGTGATGGTAGCTAACATGTATAAGATTTCTTGCACCCAAAAGATTTAAAATATAAGTATACATTTAGGTGATTATCAACTATAAGATGAATTTTATTTGGTAGACATGGGGGACAATGATATTATACTTGGTATGGAATGGATGATGTCTCTTGTAGGGTTCTCTTTTAATATGTAAAAGTTGGAATTGAATTTGAACATCAACACATGAAAGTAGTACTCCGAGGAATTTTAGATGGAGATCCCTATTATCACTAGATAGCACTAAGGCTTCTCCTCAAAATCGAGATGAGATGCCATGACCATAAAGGTCATAATCTAAAGTTTGAAGGGAAAATCCTAACCTACAAAGATTAAAAATCGCACATTCAAAGTTGGGTAAGGAAACGATATAAACCTAAGGTAAAGCGATAAGGTCTAAAACCAATAACGTAGGAAGAATTGCGTTATAAGGTCTATGTAGTTAAAGGTTGGGCTTCTCCCCTCCTCATAATCCACATGTAGCCATGTCAAAGCGCAATTCTAGCATCATAACCACACACGGTTTAACACTTTCACAGGTCCTGGTGTTGAATACGTCAGTGACCGATGAACGACTCTGATCAATTCCCGCCCCAACAGTATATTTCTCGGCACCGTGATACCCCTCACTAAAACAAGTAGGGACCACCTGCCCAGTGGACTCCTCTCATTCACAACTCAAAATTTGGGTATCAGCAAGATGGCAATGTTTGCTTAAAAAGTAAAAGGTAAAAGGTAAAGTTGTGTTCAACAATATAAGCTCATCCCTTGCCCTTCCCGAACAACCCTTCACCTCCATGTGTCCTCATCTCGCACCTCTGTATCCTGCCGACTGGGCTTGAACCTATAACTCTGCATAAAACAAATAAAACCCTAAAAATCTTTACTCGACAGTGACTCTTCATCACAGTCAAAGAATCTCTCGCCTGAACAATTGTGAAGGAGCCTTCTGTCTATTCTACCAGAGACCATCCGTATCCTCCCAAGTCACTTTCATTCCCCTACAGGCTCTAGGTAACCTGACACCACCCAGTCTCCTTGTTTTCTCGTTTTGTTTTATTCGCATGGATGAAACACGCAACCCCTCCAACCCAAAACACTCATGAGGTCAAGAACCTTGGTGCTAGTCCTCTAACTGACATCGAGGCTCATATCATGGACCCTACTTGTCCATTTTCCCTCATCAACCTCCGATATAAAATATTCTCAAGCCATGTGAAGACTGAAGACCTGTTTCGAGTTGTAGCTTCTGCATTATATTACCATATTTCTCCCCATGTACATCATCCACTTGAGTTCGTAATTTGGTTGTTGACTCCTACCATGTTAAGAAGAACCATTTTCTTTCTCCCTCAGGGAAATTAATTCTAGAAATAACCCCTCTTCTAATCGAAAGAGCTCTCAACTTCCCCGCATATTCCTCCATCTGCACCTTCACCGATTCAACCCTAGAGGACCATTCCTTGTGAGATAAATGCATTCCTTCCTAGAGAAGATTATCGCCCTCAAAGCCAAAACCTTCCCTCAGATGTTCAACTCCGATTCACTCTTTTTAAACCCTCCATTCAAGCAATCTTAGCCGTCATTGTTGGTATTGTAGGAAAGAAATCCACTCTACAATTAAGCAGGGTGGCTCTCAGATGTCTACACAAGATGAAACAACCCGAATGTCAGTTGAACATCCCAGAGTACCTTTTGAACTCCATCTATTTTCAATTTAGCTACCTCATAGCCGCTTCCACATTCCATTATTATTCAATGATATTTTATTTGTTTCTCTATACTCACATTGAAGAATTTCGATGCCTTCACTTGGATGTGTTTACCCCTAATAAGGAAAGAAATTTAGTCTTCGACTAGAATGTTTCTTTAAGGAAAAGGCCAATCTTGGGAGACTATTCTCAATTCCTTTCATCCTTCATGGTTATTTCCTACTGAATCATTCATGAAATCTCCCCCCCCAGAATCTTCCCTGAGAAAAACAAGCTCCTCCATCTTCGTGAGAAAATTTTCATTGGGGATTGGTACCTCTAGGAGGATTACACAAAGATATGGGTGTATAGGTGTGAGCTTCTACCTTATCATTTTCCAATGTTCCCACCAATGAGAGTGTTTTCCCTCTAATTCCTCAGGAAAATCCTCCATGCTAATATGCTCCACTTTGTACTGGCTAAGAAAGGTTACAACTTTAAAACGGAACATCTGGTAGGTCCTTTTGTAATAAGCATTAGGCAAGCCTTTAAAAAAATTGAAACTATGCTTGAAGCCATGGAATTCGAGAATGGTCAAATTTGGCATTATGATCCTTGAGGTCTCCTTTCTCAGAGAAGGGAAAATATTAAAACCTCAACCTATGCACATGATCATAATCTCAAGGTCAATTGGAAGGCTAACTTTGATTCCTGGCCTCTTAATATATACATGGAGACCGAATCCCTAGTTAACATGGAAAACACACAAAAGAGGATCGTTGACACCTTAGGGACAACTAACATGGAAGGACTAGCTCATAAAAGAGCCAAAAGTCAAGGGAAGGGACAGGAACAAGAACAAGAACATGAACAAGAGTATGAAGAGGAAGCACCAAGAATGCAACTCTAGGAACAAGTGAATGAGAGCCTAGGATTTCAAGTTAGCTTGGAGATACCACCTAAGGTTTCAACAACATCCTTAACTCAGGTAGCCATCCCAAAGTCTAGGGAAAGTCTTTATTCAGCAGGAACAGGTTAGTTACAGGGTAGAAACATACAGGTTGGTTGGTTGAAGCACCCATTTGTCCAAACCTTACCTTTGAGTTCCAAGTTTCAGGACCTAGACGTGACTCTCAACTTGACTAGTATCCCTCTGGTGGATAAAGTCATTCTACATAAGAAAGTGGGGGAAATGTTGTACAATGATATCAATAGTAATCAAATGACTATTGATCAGGCCCAAGATTACATAGATAAGCTTGTTGAGAATGTAAAATTTGAGAAGGTTAGGTCTCGTTCTCTCTTCTAATAGAAGGAGAATTATAAGGAGTTGATCTTGAAAATGGGACTGGATCCAGTAGATGAAGTAGCTGTGGTAGCAGTTCAAAAGGAATCCAAGGTGGAGAACTTGATCTTAAGAAGGCAACTAAAGATGACTGGAGGTGAGCATGTCCAAACCCCTGAGCTAATACAAAGCGAGAAGGAAAAGGAGGTGTTAACGAAGGAACTGAATGGAAGCAGAGAAAGAATCAAGGTCCTACAACAGAGACTAGATGTTCTACAGATTCAGTTCGATTCTCATGTTTGTACTATGCTGGTTCAAGAAAATCCCCAGAACCCCACTGATTGCCTTACCAAGGAGTTAACGCAACTAAATCGTTATGGAGATGAGACGGAAAGAGTTCAGAGGGAGTTAGATGCAGCCAAGGCCCAGGTGACTCAGAAAGAAAGACAACTCCAATCGGCAAACTCTAACATCGATAAGCTCACCCAAGAGTCAAATAGTGCCACTTAGGAGATAAAGGAGATGAAGGCCAAGCTGAAAGGAAATCTAGCACCCACAGAAGCCAGACAAGGGGTGTGGGAAAAGATTATCTAGGGAGTTGATCAATGCTAGGAACAATTGGTTCTGATACATGACAAAATGAAGCTTTGCAAGGAATAATCACCATCACTTCAAAGCAATAAGAAAATCAACATTAATAACTCCCAATATGCGAGGAAGTACATTCAGTCTCTGACAGAAAGAACAATACAGGAGCTCAGGCCTCTCGATATACCAGATAGGGTGGAAGTAGTGGTCAGGATTTATAAAGTCATCTTCAAAGAAGAATCCAAGTCAAATGTGGGGAAAAGTCTGACTGAGCTCCAGAAAGCGCTGTCAAGCTTTGATGTCACATTTAATCCACTCCTTGATGTTTGGTTTCCTAACTGTTGGGGAGAAGATGGAGAGCTTCTCTCACAAGAGTTGTACAATAAAAAACTAACAGAGGTTAGGTGCAGGACAGGGGAAACTCCCTAAAGAATGACCATCCTTAACGGATCAACCATTAGAAACTTCTTGGAAAAGGAATTTGATCTTCTCGGGAGGGTTGAAATTGTTTCTCAACATAAACTGGACTACACTGGGGTGGTCAATCTATGAATCCTCTACTAACATTTCAGTTTTATTCCACCTCCTCCTCCAACTATGTGGAAGCAATGCGAGCAATTTTCTAATCCTCCTATGGTTGAAATGGTTCATCCACAGGTTTCAATGACTTCTCACCAAGCGTCCATGTCTTCTTGTCAATAATTATTATCTTGCTTATTTCGATAGTGATGGATTTGGTTTTTTACTTTTCAGTTATGTTTACTTTAAGTTTGTTATGATTTTTGCAAAACATTCTGTTACAAAAGTGATATCTTCACGCATGCTCAATGTTGATTCATAATTTTTGTAATGATGTAAGAGATCAAGAAAGAATATCTACCTAACTTCCTAGCTTTAGAGGTTGTTTCAGATATATATACTTTTAGAGAAAAGGAAAAGGGGTTCAAAATTCGCAAGAAGAGATCTATATTATTTTTTAGACTATATGACTTTTAAGATATGCATCTTTTAGAATATTAATGAAATGTTGGTGATTCCTTGTTTGAGTACTACAATATGCTTCCTATCTATTTAAATTCCATTATGTTCATGTTTCCTCTCTGATTTCATGTTATAGTAGCTACCAAACATGTTTCTTAAGTTCTCACAGCTTCATTTTTATTAACTTGTTAATGCCAAAGCCTGTATTAATCTTTGAAATTAGATCTTTAAACCACACTCCACGAATCATTGCACTCATTCCTCATTCATCCATCAGGTCTATCTTTAACTCAGATATATGTAGAATTCTTGATGTTTTCAATCTCTATATGATGAGTTATTCTATCTCTTTATCTCCTTCCATTGCTCTACTAAAACTAATTAAACTGTAGGTCCTTCAACTTCTCGACCTCCACGATTATATATATATATATATATAGAGAGAGGAGAGAGAGAGAGAGATACATACATACATACATACATACATACATACATACATACATACATACATACATACATTACATACATACATACATACATACATACATATATATATATATATATAATATATATATATATATATATATATATATATATATATATAGATATATATTAGATGAATGAACCAACCCATGATGTTTATTATGTATTCATGTATATATGTGTACAAAAATGTATGTGATGTCTTCGGTCTCCTGAGAATCATATGAGATACACAAAATATAGATGTTCCAGGCACTAGTCTTGTAAGCAATTTAAGGATGTCTCTAGAAGTGACACCATCTTTTAGCATACTGCCAGGGAAGATATTAAAGGATTTTTCCCCTGGGATATGACAATTCAAGCACTCTTTGTGTAGGTGAGAAAAGACATTATGATTTCATCCTCATCACCTTGGCGACTCCACAATTGTTACTCTCATTTATCATCCTGGCTTTTAGAAAGTGTAGAAATTTTGAATAATATAACACTTATTCACAGAGATTATCCTGATTATACACTATTACGGAATGCATGCATAATACATAACCTCCTCTACCATTGATCATCAATTTTGCGGAATTAAGAAACAATTGCATGCGCACATTGAAACATTAATCACACATATCAACACAGCATATCATGGGGAAAGCATACAGTTGAAAACCCCTCAACTATCTCTATATTATATTGATTGAGAACATGTAACAATACATAGTACAATACTCCTCGCAAGTACTCAGTACTATCTCCACCTGTTACACACAAACTAGCTCATATCTGAATCAATTACAGGTTCAAATCCCCTCCGCTGCTTGCATGCCTCCACTGCGCAATCCTGCATGAGAATAGATGAGAATGGCTGATCCAAACTCGTATTTCCCTTGTGTTGCACTATGCAATCCTCATTGGCAATCTCAATCCATTGATTGTGCAAATCTCATGCACAACTATAGTCACAACTG